>JAQIYC010000730.1:0-11771 GCA_034699545.1 Porobelba spinosa | reverse complement strand
AATCAAATAAAATAAAATTCAAAAAAAATATAATAAATTCGATTTAAATGCGGAATCGATTCGAAATCGATTCCTCCCGGGTCTCAACGATCCACTGCTACAGATCACAAGAAGTGGTCGAAAGCATCCGATAATACTACAAGTCTGTAGTTAACAAATTGTGCTCAAAGTAAGACAAATTCGAACAGTTTTTAATTAAAAAAATAGTTTTTTTTATTAGAAACAAGAATTGACAGTGTAATTTTACACAATTTTAAACATATTAAATTAATGCAATAATTACTTATTACAACTTATTACTGTCAGAATACTGTAATACGACCTAATTTTTAAAACGTTATAACCAGAGATGTCGACGGTCATCAATCCTGGGGGATATGGGCAGGGATGACTTCAAAAATTTGGCTAAAATCCATTGGGTATATATGCAGGGGTATGACCAAAAAATTGTCAGATTTTCCTTACTTTTACACTGTTTTTAACTGGGTTTAAACTGAATTTAAATTAAATTAAGTCAAATTAACTGGATTTATATTAATTTAACTAAATTTAAACTAAATTAAGCTAAAATAACTAAATTTAAACCGGATTTAGCAACAATTTAAGTTAAATTTAATTAATTTTTGCAAAAACAACAAATAAATGTTTGGCGTAAACTTATCTCTTTAGCGAACTTTGTGTATATTTTTTACAGAATTGATCAAGGTTTGTCAAATCTGGGGTATTATTATAAATTCCGATTCTCGCTTAAATTAACATGCTAAACCCTCATTTTGCTCTTAAAAGTTGTTCTAATCAAACAGTTAAATTAAGAAGTTTAGCTAGATTTAATCTAAATTTAACCTTAATTTGAATACTTTACATAATTTTAACATCAAAATCAATATAAATTTCCAACTAACAAAATTTTTAAGAATGTATTTTACGGTTTTTTTATTACCGGCAAACTTTAAAATAATTTACCAAGATAACTTTTTCTGTTTAAGTTAAAATTGTAAACAGTTTCTTGAATTTTGGTTTCTAATCTCTGATATTTTGATTATAAACTATTAAAAAGATTAAAAGTGAAGTTTTATTAATTTCAATTTGCAAATGTTTAAACCGCTTATTATTATACCGAATAGTTTGTGAATTAAATAACTCGTTTATTCGTCTATATTTGAATTAAGTAAAGAATTGGCGCTCTTTTGGTTGAATATATTGCTAACCAATAGATAAGACTTGAGTTAAGTTTCAGTCCAACCAATGCGTTGGAAAGTATCAAAGATTTAAGTTTTGTGTTATTAAGACTAATATATGCATAAATGTAATGTAATTCTAGCTTCAGATGAATTGCAAGTTTGGCTGAACAGAAAGAAGAGAAAGGAACTGGTTCACTTTACAATCAAATTACTGTTTTTTTTAAACAAAATCTAAGCATTGATTCAATCGAGTATTGATTGGACGGAAGGACTGATTGGATATAAGAGTCTATAATCTGTTGTTTACGTCCTTTGCGTTCATATCAACGAATTATCGGTAAATCACAGATAACTGTAGACCTTCTGTAGATGTCCTTCAGAGCTAGGATTGGCTCTGAATGGTTGTGAGGAACGGGAGCTGACTCTGACTGACTCTGACTGACTCGAGTCTGAGCCCAACTCTCAGCACAACAACAATTCCAGTTCTGACGACACGTTTGCAGAAATTACTTCAAAATTAATTTGGTTTCAGAGATCACACGATTTGATGTCATTCTGTTTATTGATTAGTGGCTAACGATTGGTATATCTTTTAATGATTACTTCACGTCATATATTACCAGTTCTGCAAAGCATTCCAAACCATTTCCGTCGAAGCCGTCTCAGCCCTCGCATACACCGATTCCTACACCTGAGCCCTACTCTAACCATGTCTTCCCAAAAGTGGTATCTCAACCAAACTCTCGATGAAAGCGATCCCGAATTGTTCCAATTGGTCCAGAAGGAGAAGATCCGTCAAAAACGTGGTCTCGAAATGATTGCTTCCGAGAACTTCACGAGTCTTGCGGTCCTCCAGTGTCTCAGCACTTGTCTTACCAATAAGTATTCGGAAGGATATCCGGGACAGAGGTTTGCAGACATTTATATTCATTTCTCGCTTATGTTGTGCCGACTTATAACCAGTTTGTGCTTAAATGACATTTATTCAAATAATTTGTGCTTAAAAAAAGTTTTGCGTAATTCTCAAATAAATAATTAGATGATCAATGTGATTTTAATATAATTTATACGTCTCAGTACAGTATATTCGGTTCTGTTATTCGTTTTGCGATTATTTGCCCAAAAGTTTGTTTTCGATAAAATACTTGAAATAGAGATAAGAAGTGATATAATTATTATTAGAAAACTATATCTTCTAATAAACCAGATTTGTATAGATTTGTTCATTTTGTGAGAATTTTTGTGAAAAACATTAAAACAAGTTTTGAAATGAATGTATGAATTGAATACTAATTCGAATCTATAGATCGAAAACTAGTTTATTTCAAAACACTTGAAGTGTTTCTAAAAATATATTTGAATTGATGTCAGATATTATGGCGGAAACCAAGTGATCGATCAAATCGAGAATCTGACCAAAAAGCGAGCGCTCGAGACATTCGGTCTGAGCCCAGACGAGTGGGGCGTCAATGTGCAGCCGCACTCGGGCTCTCCGGCCAACTTCGCTGTCTACACAGCACTGGTCGGCGCTCACGGCCGGATCATGGGTCTGGACCTGCCCGACGGCGGGCACTTAACGCACGGCTATATGACTGAAAAGAAGCGCATTTCCGCCACTTCTATATTCTTTGAGTCCATGGCCTACAAACTGGATGTGACGACAGGTCTTATCAATTATGATGAGCTGCAGAGAAACGCGCGTTTGTTTAAACCTAAGCTAATAATCGCCGGATTTAGTTGTTATCCGCGAGACTTGGATTACAAGCGCTTCCGACAAATCGCTTCTGAAAACAACGCGATATTAATGGCAGACATGTCTCACGTGAGTGGTTTGGTTGCGGCAAAAGTCATTCAAACGCCGTTTGAGTTCTGCGATATTGTCACCACAACTACCCATAAGACACTTCGAGGCCCGCGCGCGGCCGTCATATTCTACCGGAAAGGCGTCAAATCGGTGTCGAAAACGGGCGAAAAGGAAATGTTTGACTTCGAAGACAAGATCAATGATGCGGTGTTTCCAGGCCTACAGGGAGGGCCTCATGAGAACGCCATTGCAGGTATGCGTCGATTACTTTAAGTCAATTACCGGTAATTGAATTATTGACTTAATTCGGAATCAATTGCAGGAATCGCAACGACTCTCAAACAGGCGATGAGTCCAGAGTTTAGAGAATATCAAAAACAAGTGTTAGTTAACGCCCAAACACTGGCCAAGAGTCTGACCGCTCGCGGATACACATGTGTTTCGGGCGGGACTGACAACCATTTGATTTCGCTCGACCTCAGGCCGAGTGGACTGAACGGATCGAGAGCTGAGAAAGTGTTGGAAGAGATTTCAATCGCTTGTAATAAGAATACAGTTCCGGGCGATAAGTCTGCCTTCAATCCGGGCGGCTTACGACTGGGCAGTCCGGCGCTCACCACTCGAGGCTTTAAAGAGGAGGACATCGAAAAAGTAGTCGACTTTATAGATCAAGGTTTGTGCGCACATACAGATCGCACAGTTAGCTCTATATTGACTGATTCTAACGAATGATTGCTTTAAAGGATTGAAATTAGCGAAAGAAATCAAATCGGAATCGCCGGGAGTTATGCTCAAAGACTTTACGGCGACTATGAATTCGGAGAAATTCAAACTCAAAATCGAAACTTTGCGCCAAAAGGTCGAAGAGTTCGCTCAGAAATACCCAATGCCTGGATATGACGACTACTGAACTCAAATGCATTTCGCTTTAGATACTTATGTGTAGTTTAAAGAGTATTAGTTTTTATACTTTTATTAATATTTTTCTAAATTTCGAAATATTAAAGCAATGATTGTTTGAGAACAAAGTCATGAAATACAATATGAGAATCGATTTATTGCTATCGAGTATTGAATTTGATTTTCGTCGTCAATGTCTCAACGGAATAGTTTTCGATGTCTTTCCTTTGTTTTCACTTTTAATACACTTTAATAGAAGTTATTTTCAAAATATAATCTAAGAATAACTTCAATTCAAACAAATTGAATGAAACGATAATAGAATTGCTATTCGATTGGCTGTACTTTCGTTGTCTGAATCGAGTCTACGATCGAGCGGTTGATGGAGTGGTTGACAACAAAGAAGACATTGAAAACCATTCCAATCGCTTATCCGTAAAATATTTATTAAAATGAAATTTCACTCAAAGATACAAAACGTGACATAAATTAAGACTTAAAGTGGAAGTCATTCGCCGTTTGAGGAGAAGGCGGCGGACGTTAAGTCAGAAATTTTAATGAATTTCAGTTTCTTTTTGTCCAAATCGTGTTGAGTCCACAGAAGGAGTTTAATGAGTGTAACCAACTTGGGTTTGGACGCCTCCCCGTCCCCCGACTGCTCCTTCAGAATCGCTTCGTTCACTTCGGAGGCGAGTTGTTGTCGGTGTGAGGCGTGGAGTAGATCAGAGTAGGGCGAGCTCTCGGGCGCGTCGAACGCCAGCAGCGAGAGAGTGCGCTCGAGCTCTGGCAGTTGCAGGTAGTCTCCATCGACCGACAGCTGCTGTTGCGAGAAGAGCAGCGCCTCTTCCAGCAGATGCGCCCGAATTAGTTCAATCAGTTGTTGTTGCTGTGGACGAGAGGAATGGCAGGAATGGCATCAATGGCTCACTCAAGGCATCACTCGATGCAAACCTACTCTACATTACCTGAAGTTTGAAATACAAATGTCTGTTATTGTCGATGAGTTCCGGGTAGTAGTCATTGATGAGTTTCATGGCCTCGCGAACCCTCCCGTCTTCGATGGCGACTCTGACGGCAATTCTCTGATCGATCTGTTCGTTGGACTCATGAATGTTCACCAATTCATTCATCTTCTCGACATCGATATTGGCCTCGAGTTTGAACCGTTCGGCCGCCTCTTTGAAGCCTTCGGCGATCAGATAATCCATAATTAAAAGGTTTAATTCACTTCTTTTCAATTGCATTGATTCCAATCGCGTTATCCAATCATCCATTGCTTCGGAGTTTCGGATCAACTGTTGGCTCAAAATCGAAGTCTATTTGAGTTAAACTAAATTACGATTTAATTCGGGTTTGAGTCCAAAAACAGCTGTTTTTTTGTTATTATCTTTTGGTTAAAGTCTCTCAAAAACACTTATTTTACTCAATTGAGTCAATTTAGACTCAAAGTGGACATAAAGTACGTCTGAGTTAGAAAATTAGCCCTTTTTTGAACAAAAAAATAATTCAATAAAATTCTATATTCTTGACACAAGAATATTGTTCCAGGAATATTTTTTTTAATATGTATTAAAATGTTTTTGTTAGTTATAATAGAATTAATTACAATTAAATACGATTAATTATTATAATTAAATTTAAAAATTAATTTAATTAGATTTAACTTCAAATATTTTATTTTATAAATATTTATATATTATATTATTTTAGTTGCATTAGAAATAAATAATCTAACATTAATTAAACGAAATTATATAATTTAATGTAATTAAATTAATTCTAAATTAATATGATGTTGTAGTTATTTAAATAATTAAAATTAATTAAATAAATAAAAATTCTAAAATTTTATTCAAAAAAACAATTGATTTAAATATTCTGTAAACCATTAATAGAGAACAGAAATCCCCTTCACTTCACAAAACTTATTCATTGATTACGTGTTTTATGTAAAGAGCGCTTAAAAGTTGTGTTCAATTCAAATGGTTTTGTCTTTTATTTAAACATTAATTGAATTTTAATTAAATTTTTAATAATTAATCAAAAATAACATCAGATTTGAGTTGATATCGAAAATGGAAGCGATTGTTGAAAATAGAGATCAAACTAATGGTGAGAATAGAAGCGAAGGTTTGAATGCAAGTAATGAACGAAATGAAGGCAATAGTGAAGACATCAATGAAGAGACCAATAATGACAACACGAATGAAGACAATGGCGACAACGAAGACGGAAATGACTTCTTTAGTACAATCTTTGGCATCGATGAGGACAGAGAGGACGTACAGCAAGACAATGAAGAGGAGGAGGAATATGAAGAGAAGAGTGAATCGATTGTCGAAACGAATGCAAATATCGAGAAACTGACCGAAAGAGCGAAGGATTCCGAGAATATGAGTTCAAAACGAAGTTCCGATGAAAGCGATTGTTTGCGACCAAAACGACCCAAAACCGAACCGACGGACAAACCGGATAAGTCTTCGGGTAATCGGTTGACCACTACTTGTGAAGCCATTCGAGCGGAAGAGGAGCCGACGGTTGAGATTCCGAAGAAAACAATAGATTTCATGAGTTTTATATTGGATTCAAATGCAAATGATTTGGAGTCGAAGGACATGAAAGACCACCAAATGTTTGCGAAACTGCAGAACATATCGAATCGGTTCCAATTCGAAGACTTTGATTCAATTCGAAACGCTTTCATTCCATACATTCTAATCGATTTGTGGCTAAAAGTGAAACAGAAATACATCGAAAGTCAGAACACGACTCCGAAGTCGAAATTACTCAAACATTTCTATTCGATATTAACGAAATCGAAAACTGCGAAAATGAAAAAAGGTTTAGAAATTCGATGTATTTCTCTCATCCGACCCAATGAGACCCCAATCTTCACGTTCGGCCAACTGGTGACCATTCGGTCGGCAGTCCAGTCCCGACCTAACAGTAACGCCCATTTGATTTCCCGAAAGAAGTATTTCGGTTACGTCACGAACCACTGGATCCGAGGATTCAATTCAGAGAATCAGTCGGAAGTAAATCACTTAAGACTTGTGAACGAAGAGAAACGCAATTCTATTCTAATCGAAGAATTGGTTTTTATGTTGAAGTTCTCGGAAGAGATCTATTTGCGAAACGACGCGCTCGTAGTCATCGAACCCGTGCTTTCAGTCCACAACTACTTATTCCAATTCCGGTCGCTCTACAAGTTGGAGGAATTCCCGATTTGCCGACAAGTGCTGAATCCGATATACAGTGCGAAAGCGTCGGGAGTTTTGGCGAAACTGAGCGAAAGGAAGTTCGACGAAAGGCAAAGGGAATGCATTCAAATCGCTTTGGATGTGATCGCTAACCCGGTCTCCAATTCTTGCTTTATGGCCATTAATGGCCCGAAGGGTTCGGGAAAGACATCGCTTTTGATTGAAGTAATGAAACAACTCATCGGAAGCGATGGATTCAGACAAACGAAGATTTTGTTGACTTCTTCTTCTGAGAGCTCTTTGCGTAGTATTGAACAGAAACTGAAATCGAATCGAATTTCGAGTTATTTTGTTGGGAATAATGTCCGAAAACTGAAGGAATCGGCGATCAAACTGATCAACAATAAGATGTCGAAAACAAATGACGATCAGAAGCGGAACCAATACGAGGAGTGTTTGCAGTACTTCGAGTCGAACATGACGTGTCAACTATCCCTCGAAACGGCTTTATTCAAAAACGCGTTTATAGACCAATTGAAACAGGATTTGATGAACACTTCTTCGGTCATTATGGGCCGAATCGATGACTTCAGTAATGATTTGTCGTTTTATAAGCGTTTTGTCAATAGAAATGGTTTCAACTCTTGTATAATCGTTGACGCGATCGACATAAGCGAACCCCAACTCTATTCCCTGTTTTGGTTCGGAATCAATAAATTCCTATTAAGTGCCGATATTTCGGAACTCAATTCAGACGACGCGGACATGTGTCGTCGATTCGGTTTATCGCGTTCTTTCTTCGAGAGGTACTACACATTCGGTTCGCAAAATGGTTTCAATCAAAACATTACTCTTTTTGATATTCAAAGTTCAATCCATTAGTCAATTCGATTAAACTGTTTTAATTTTACTTCAATTACAACATTTGTTTTTAAAATACTTTTATTATTAAATCTCGTCATTTGTTAAGCAATACAAATAAATTCAGTTTATATTTTGAAACCCAATTAAATTAAAGCAAATTATAAATTATTGTATAAATATTGGTTTGAAAGTTGAATTAAAAACAAATCAATTCGCGTTTAGTTCAATAATATTTAATTTTAATAAGTATGCTAAGCTCAAATTTAACAATTTATATCAAAAAATAAATATTGAGCCTAAAATGCGCAAAAAGTAAGTTCCCCAGGTGAGGCTCGAACTCACAACCCCGGCATAACTCAGACGCTACAAGTACTGTCGTATAAGTACCGTGCGCTAACCAATTGCGCCACTGGGGAATGTGAAGGTGAGGACCACTATAGCCCGTAACAAGGCTAAAACCAGCTTATACCATTTTTGACCATATTTTGTCTAGCTAATATCACTTCCCTTATTTGATTTTTCAGAATTTTATTATTTTATTTATTTTTTTAATATATATATATATAATGGAATATTTAATTAATTCTTAAATTTTATTGAATTTAAATTTAGTTTTTATGTGTTATTTATTTATTTTTGTTAATATAATCAAGTTAGGTTTAAATTTACTAACAATTAATAATATAATTTTAAGTTAAAAATAAGCAACTTAATTCAAATTATTTAAGTTAATTATTAATAAAATTTGTTTTACAAAAAAACTAAATCTGGAACTAAAAGTTTTATGAAATATTGTCAGGGGAAATGAACTCGGACTTTAAAGATTAAACATCAATTTAAAGAATTTTTAAAGTTGGGACACATTCTCGCAATAAGTTGAGCGTTAAGTACGAGATGTCGCGTACATACCTGTTGAGCGTGAAAAGTGTTTCGGGTAACTATTGGCTAAGAGCACATCGATGCAACTAGGTGCAACCTAGATGCAATGCTGGCTGAGAAGTCTTAAGAATATGTAGCCTTTGCAGCGATAGAGCGGATGAGAGACAGGCCTAAGCCGAGTGAGCAGAGAGTATAGCCTTGAGCTAACCTGAGCTAACCTGAAAGAAACGCATTCCTGAATGTTGTGAACCTGAATAGCCATATCTTGAGCGATACGACGCACACCTGTAGAACAGCTTTCGTTTCAATGCATTAGCCAATAGAAGATTACTTGAGAAAAGTCACTCCAATACCCAATACCTCCCTGTCCTAAGTCGATGCCATTGATGCCAAGTTGGCCTCACTTTGGCGTCTCTTCTGATGATCACTAAAGTAAACACGACTTCACTTCACCGCTACTATTATGTTAACCTCTTTCATGTCATTCCTCTTTTGTTGAGTAATTCTCACATTTGTTGCCTTACATTGTCTTAGAGTTACGTCAAGTGATAATTGATCCGCAATTCGTATCTTCGATCAGTTGTTCACAAATTCTGATTAGAAGTCAGTTTTGAATCGATTTCAAACTTGTTGTCAAAGTTAGCAAATGATCGCTTCATCACAACTATGATGTGCTATCAGTGCAATAATTAGTGATTCTGTGCGCACATACCTAACGCTAGAGCCAACTAATCGATATGGAGTTCGAAGTCGAACGGGTAGGTCAACACCGATTAGACACTATATGTTGCAGTCATTTGATACCATGTTTTGCTTCGCCCAAAGCCACCCGATCTGTCTCCGGATGGACTCGAAGATATGGTCGACTTAGAGTGAGTTCACTTTCATTTACTTGTGCGCAAGCATTAATTGCACCGGAAGTATAGGCACACAATTCGATTAAGTCTACCACAAATGCTAACTCATTCTCAATTCTAAACACATTTCGCATCTAATGTGCGCTAAATGTCGTCAATCGGAGTTGACTTCACTCTCAAACTGTTTAGCCCTAAAACAAATCAAAACCAGATTTGTTTGAAATACACTTCGAATGCAAAGTTGTCTTAAATATGTCGATATGTTTCTAGAATCGTGCTTGGCACATTTGCCACTGCTTGCGGATAAGGTGGTTCGGATCAGTTTTGAATAACTTTTGAATGAGTTTTTAGTTTTGAAATTTGAGATAAAAGTCTCAAATTTTCTAAATTTTATTTCTTTAGTTGAGAATTGTATCGCAACTAAAGCCCAAAACAGGACATAAATTATATTATTAAATAAAAGCTTTTTAAAGATAACCTTGAGCAAATATTTTAATTTTTATTAACGTTTTCTAAATCGATTTCAATCAATATATTTTCCAAACAAAATACATAAAAACATTGTCTCGAAAAATAAATCGCTTTTTTGGCAAATATAGTGATTTCAGATTCGGATTCTCTGTGTGTTTGATAGGAAACCCCTTATCGGCTGTTATTCGAGTGTTAATCAGGAAAATAGTTTTAAATCTATTCGAAGAGGAAATGCTTAGAATTCAATATTTGTCTCAATATATTGATTGTATAACTTATTGTAAATTATATATATTTAAAATATTCAGTTATTTTTGCGATTAAACTATTATGTAAATGATTGAACTCATGACTAGATTAGGTCGTCTTATAGATCCAGGGGTGACCAAAGGAGGTATATTTGAAAGCATAAATTTCTCACGAGGGCAATAATTTGTTGCTTGAGTGCACTACTGTGCAGGGTATATTTAGTTTTTATTAATACTAGTTTAAAAGATTTGATTTTAATTTAAAAGTATATTTATTAATAGCATTTTCTCGTCCCCTACTGGTGCTTATCATGGCTTTTAGATCTTGAGATTTATGACTTTTCTACCGAAACCGCATTTTTATCACTCGGTTTCAAGTTTTAAAAAAATTGAGTCAATTATGAATTTGTGTTTCTCATTGAAAAAAATTAGTGAAAAACAACTTTTAAGCTAAATTTATCCAAGTTAAAAGATATTATTTACTTTTTATTGACAAAAATTAATATATTTTTAAATCTAAGTTTAACTAAATTAAAAGGTTTAACCAAGCTTAAAATTATTTATAAATTTTGCAATAAAAAAAATTATATAATACCGGATTTACAATTAATTTGAACATAAACTTGAATATGTTTTCATTATTATTAAAAATGATTTGTTTATCTACTTTATTTATAAATAATTTATCTCTCTTTTTATTTAATAATTATTTATTACTTATTTATCTCATATTTTCTGCTTCACTGCATAAGAAGTGAAGTAAACCTAATTTTGATGATATGTTAAAAATATTTATTTATTGAAATTAGTTTTAAACAAGCTCATGTTAATACAAAGATAATACAATGGTTTACTTAATTACAGGAACTCAATTTGTTAAATCCTATAAAGTTAAAACTAAATAGTGTTTTGTTTATTCTATTTATACAACTTATTTGGATAAGTTTTTAAGAACTTAGCGCCACTTAAATGACATATTTTAATATTTGAAAATTATTACTAATTTAGTCACACATTTGAAATCTAAAATATTTAAAATTGTATTTCAATCAAAATTAAAATAAATATCTGAGAAGTTTGTGACAAAATGCCATTTTCCGATAGAAATCAAAAAGTTTTAAAAATAAAAATCTATTCAAAATCTGTGAAATAGAGGTTTTTAGGCCAAACTGTTCCGTTCTGTCAATAATTCTTTAATAATTGAAATTCATATAATCAATATTTTTTAGAAATTTATTATTATTTTTCAAATTTATATATTTATTTGATTTATACTTTCTTTCAATATTATAGAGATTTAAACGAAGGATCAATTTTGTGGAATATTAAAACTCGTTATGAAAACGAGATAATAAATGTAAGTTTTG
>JAQIYC010000729.1:0-11774 GCA_034699545.1 Porobelba spinosa | reverse complement strand
TACCTAGATACAATTGCACCCTCGATCAGAAACTTAGATACAATTGCATGCCATACTAAGCCAGGTAAAACGGTAAAACCTAATTTAGTTAATGAAAGCAAAAATTGATTTATTTTTTCGATTTCGAGAATTTATTTCTTTTGAATTTATTCGAGTTCTTCGGTTTAGAACTTCTTTTCTTTTTATTCGGAAACTCGAAATCATTTGCGTCGACGACATCGAGGGCTGAGATGTCCTCAAAACGGGTCAAACCCGAGGAGAGGGATGTCATCGATTGGACTCTTTTCGCTTCATTTCGTTGTTTTTTGGTTAAACTCATTCGAGTCATGTATTCCTCTTCGAAGACAGTCTTGTCTTTCAGAAATCGATTCATTTTGTGGTGACTCGAGTGCGTCGAATGGGAGACCTCTTCGGGCCCGACATCGAACTCGCGCTTCAGTTCAGCGATAATCGAACTATTAATCGCTCTCTTCTTCGCCCTCTCGAAGGCCACAGCCTTTCGATCCGATTCGACATCGAATCTCATTTGTGCGACTCTGGGCGGGACGTAGACATCGCTCTTAGATCTGTTCGCTTTACCGCTCATTTGCTCCGACCCTAAGCCGTCGCCGCCATCGCTGTCGACGTCTTCTTCTTCTTCATTGTTATCCGAGTCGTTGTCGGCCTTCGAGTCGACAATCGAATTGAGTTTCGGTTTGAATCTCAACGGATCGTTCGGATCAACGGTTCCGTCGGTCGACGTCTTAATGAGTTTATCGAAAGAATACTTGAGTTTGTGTTCAATCGGTTTGATTCGCTCCAAAACCGTCCGATTCTCGACCAATCGGGTGATGGCATCCGAACCCTCCAATCGTTTGCCACAAATCTTATTCCAAACCAAAAAAGTCAAATCCATTAGATATGAGACGAAGATCTTGTTCTTGAGCTCTACCAACGAATTGCCGTTTTTTGTCGGCATTTGATTGTCTTTGAGTCGAAACAACAAATTGGAAGTCGTTTTCAGACAATCATTGGTATTGTCTTTCATTGACTTCAATAACTCAATCACTTCTTCGGTCGTACTCTTCGATTCATCCATTTCTTCGTCTAAAGTCTGACTCACTTTTGAACTCATTTTCAAAACTAATTTAATTTCAAATAATTAACACATTTTTCAAACAAATTCATCGAAATATTCAGATTTTAACATAAATCACATTTTTTCCAATTAATAAATTACGTCTTTAAGTAAAAATTATAATAATATAAATGATTTTAAATTACACATAACTTTGCTAATAATTTATAATAAAACAAACTTGATCAATTTTCATTATAAGTTATTATATAAGTTATATATTTAATTAATTGCAAAACATAATCAATTTATGTCTCAAATCAAGTCAATAATAAGCCGGTAATGAGTAATGACTACATGTGTAGACGTAGTGTTTGAATGCATTTGTTGTGTTTGTTGTGATTGAAACACATTTTGGTTAATAAGAGTCAGACTTAGCTTTCAATTGGATTTTGAGTAGAATTTGATTGAATTTCAATTCAAATCAATTACTTTCGACAACCAATCGATTGACTGCATAGAGGATGACATCAGTGAACCCAATGAACCGAAACGTGTTGACCAAACGGCACAAATGGGCCATCAGTTTCACCAATAAGTAAGTCTCGATTTGTATCGATTTGTTTGCTTTGACAGTGAATTGAACTGAATTGCACTGAAGGGTCAAAAGCGAGAAGAACGTAGAGCTACCGTCGCCGCCCGGGTATTGCTGTCAGTCTTCGCAAATCCATGTCGAGGCCAGTCGGGAAACGGACCACAATCTGATTGTGAAGAAGTCTTGGGATATAGCGTTGGGTCCACTCAAGCAAATCCCAATGAATTTGTTCATTATGTATATGTCCGGAAACTCCATTTCCATCTTCCCTATAATGATGGTCGGAATGCTGTTCCTCAGACCCATCAAAGCCCTCATTCAGATCAATACGAGTAAAGCATACGATTGCAGCCATTCCTGTATTTAGTCGATTAACTCATTGATTGTCTGCCATAGCCTTCAAGATGATAGAAGGGAACCAATCGATACTCCAGAAGCTCATCTATTTGGTGGGAAACCTGTTGTGCATAGCTCTGGCGCTCTATAAGTGCCAGTCGATGGGACTCTTGCCCTCTCACGCCAGCGATTGGCTCGACTTCATAGACCCGCCGCAAAGGGTCGAGTTCTCCGGCGGAGGGATTGCCTTCTGATCGCTTCGGAACTGTTCCGAAGTTTGAAGACATTTGAGATATTTATTCAGTATTTCTATTCGTCGACAAAATTAGTTTATTTTAGTTTTTCTTAAATATATTTTTAATTATATTCTAGACTTTAATCCAATTGTATTTGTTTTGTATATTCTTTATATTGAAAACACTTTAAGTTTAAACCAATTCCGAGAATATAATAGAAATTAATATTAATTTATATAAAAACGAATCGATTGTATGAATGATCTGAAAGGAAGTGCTTTTCCTTCTCTACACCGGTTTTCCGATTCGGTTTCGATTTTATACCTAATTATAGACTCAAAGCTTGGATCAAATTAGACAAATGTTTTGTAAGTAATTCAAAATGAGTTTAATTAATAAATTATATAAATTTTGAGATAATTTAAAATTTTGTTAATTTAATTTCAATGTTAAAGTTTTTGCCGATTAAAGCCTTTTTAATGCGAGTCTCTATGCAAAAGAGTATTATAAGGGACCAAAAGTATTGTTTAATTACTTGAATACAACAACGCATTAAGTGTTGATTTAATGTTTGCGAAACAAATGAGACTTTAATTAAAAACATGTTTTAATTGAGTTTTAAAATGAGTTATAAATTCTTGAATTTGTGTTTAAGTCGATATGATTTTGAACTTTTGAAAAGTCATAAAAGATTTTGTGTTTTTCTGAATCAAAAACGATTAAAATCATCACAAAATTGGTCCGACTTTACGCCCAAACCATTGAAATCATCACTGAATTGGTCCGACTATTCCGATAACGAAGAGAACAATTATAAACGAAAATTAAGACAATTAGAGAAATGCGGGTTTGAGTCCGAATCCGAACAAATCAATGCATCGCTTCTGGAGCTGTCGGACACCGGAACCGATTGGGGAAATTGGGACAATGAACCCATCATTCGAGGCGTCAAATCAGATGCCATTCCCTTAAGATGTCATAAATCAAAGTCAATGTACGACCGAAAGCGTCATTTCGTCGATTGGAAAGAAGTGCAGTTCTCGGGCGGGAAGGGCGGGGACGGAATGATCTGCTTCTTAAGGCTTTGGTGTAACCCTATGGCCGGTCCCAGCGGTGGCGACGGCGGCAATGGCGGGCACGTCATCCTCGAAGCTGACCCAGAGGTCAAGTGTCTGTCAAACGTTGATTCCATATATTTTGCCGAATCGGGCGAAAAGGGAATGTCGAAAGACATGACCGGAAGGAATGGCAATCATTTGGTGGTGAAAGTACCCGTCGGGACACTCGTCAAAGACAAACATACGATGCGATTAATCGCAGATTTGGACGAAAACGGATCGAAGTTTATGGCCGCTCGAGGAGGACAGGGAGGCAAAGGAAATCATTACTTTCTTAATAACGTCAATAGACATCCCAGAGTCGCCGAAGTGGGCGCCAAAGGTGAGCACAACCGTTGGATCCTTGAGTTGAAAAGTATGGCTCATTCGGGTTTAGTCGGGTTCCCAAACGCGGGAAAGTCTACTCTATTGAGAGCCATATCTCGGGCCAAACCGAAAGTAGCGAACTATCCCTTCACGACATTGAATCCAATGGTCGGAATCGTTCAATACGACGATTACGAACAGTTAGCCGTCGCTGATCTGCCCGGCCTTATACCCAACGCTCATCTCAACAGAGGATTAGGCGTATCGTTCTTAAGACATATCGAACGGTGTGTTTGTCTATTCTATGTAATCGATTTGACGGTCGACGAGCCCTTCGAGCAGTTGTCGTGTTTGATGTCCGAACTCGAGCACTACCGGAAAGGACTGTCCAAAAGACCTCACGCTATAGTCGCCAATAAGATCGATAGTCCCGGCGCTGAAGAGAAACTGAAGCGATTGAAGGAACAGATCGGAGAAACGGATTTCAAGATTATTGCCATTTCGGCCAAATATGGAACTAATTTAACCGAATTATTGAAATATTTTAGAGAATTATACGATTTATACAATAACGCCGACAATTCAAAACATCTAATTTGGTGATCGACGTCATGCCTGGGCTCTACTGTTTGTATAAAATAGATTTATTGTTCACTAAATTAAATTCAATTTTGTTTTTAACAAAAAATAAATTATCTTTTGATTTGAGCAAAAGGAGGAAATGGTTAACAATTAAAAACAAAAATATAATTATTTGACACAAGTTTTCAATTCTAAACGACTTATCGAGTCTTCAGATTTTGTGGACTAGACATCAAATAAGTTAATTGTTTTTGTGACTCATTTGATGAGCAAATGGTTTGAGTTTTGATTATAGTTTGTTTGGAATGTATTCACGAATTTTTGTTAACGTAATGCAAGACATAGTAGTCGTGATAATACATGAGAATACAAAGGGGTTGGCCTATGATCAGAGAGATCCAGACCGCGAAGTTCGCCGTTTGATTGTTTAGGTATTTGCGGACAAACATTGAAAATGGGATTTGGGATAGCATTCCGAAGAACGCCCACAACCGGAACATCGAGAGCGGCACAGATACCAAATACTCGTGAAAGAAGGCGGACAACATGAACACCAGTACCGATGCGTGGAATTTGTTGACTCCGCGCGATATTAACGGCTTATAGAGATGTCTTACACACCACTTATGCGCCGGAATGTTCCAGTTCTGCCAGAAGTAGTTTACGGATTCGGCGTTCCTTTCAATCAAAACATTTTTGTAAATTCAAAGTAAAGCCAAACCGAATGTCCAGTGCCTTACCACCAGTCCCTATAGAACTCCCGATCGGAAAAACGCAAAATCTCTGCAATTGTGTTGAGACAGGAGTGGAAGAACCAGTAGAAGAATATGAGCCAAATTAAATGGTTCGGAACCTATTAATTTTGTTCAACGTTACAAACAATCGATTAACACAATTAAAGCCAACACTTACTGCAAGTTTGAGAAGTCGTTCCAACATTTTCGAGTAATTCATTTCTTTCAATGGTTTCCAAGAGTTACTGATCGTCGGAACCATCCACTGCTGAATCAATCCCAGATCCAATTGCAACAAAAATAGCTAAACATTTCAATTTGAGTTTATTTAACACAAATCAAAAACCAATTGTTCGCTCAATTGACTCACGATTTCGAGAACTCTTTTAATGAGAAACCGTTTCCGTATTCTCTCAGATCGCGGATAATTCAATTCATAGCAAAGCGTTGGCGCGAATACGAAGTAATATAAATCAATTAAATTCAAATTATTTGGATATTCGACGTAATGATGATTAGTATCACAAGTGATGGCACCGTTTTGTGCGGCTTTTGGCAGTTCTTTCGAAGTGAACGAACGGCGCCGAATGTGAGAAGCGTTCGACAGTTTTTTGACACAAACTCTTCGTTTTCTGCACCAGTAGTTGACCATATGATACGAAACCAGTTTCAAACTGATTATTGAATATATGCCACAAGAAATCGAAGCGCCGATTGGGTTGCAGTGAACAGAGTTGATGACAACCGGCGGCAGAGCCAGTACTGACCCGATGTTAAGCACTACTAATATTCTTCCGAACAGTTCCCGTAAATAATTGGCTGCGAAGAGGCGTTCGATAACGAAAGAGATCAGAAGGAATATATTGGCGCTTAGGATGAGTTGACACGAGGGCCAGGCGTTTGGCTTTCCGATGAATACTTTGATCCATTGGACCGGATCTACTAAAATGCCGTATTTTATGATATTCTCGAGGGCGACCCTGGCGTTCGACAGCACCTTAACGTGTGAACAGATTTTGCAAATCGTTGTTATATTTATACAAAAATGTATTTTAGAATAAACTGTGAATTCAATCGAAACAACTAAACGATTAAAGGAATGAAACGATAATTACGAGTAAAATAATGCATAGATTAAGAAGTCCTCTATAGTTGGTATAACCGCTCGAAGAACTGAGTAAAGAGTCTTTCGGTTCGTGAACTCTAAATAATTGACAAACTTTTAGAAACAATAATGAGTAAAAAGCGAACATACGGCTGGTCCGCCTGTTCCCGCCTCGTCTTCTTCTCCAAGTCCTTAATTTCGGTCATTCGCGTCACACTATTGGTTCGCCGAAGTTTCAGATTATTGTTATTATTAATATAATTCAAGTTATTTCTGACACTCATTGTTAGATTTGACACTTCTTTTGGTTTTAGAATATTTGGATTTCTCCAGATTTTGGTTCTATTATCTGAAAAACTTTTTTTTATAGCCAATAATCTTATCCTAAATGGGATCGAAGCGCACACTTTGAGAGCAAATCCAATCGACTTTTGCTTTAATGCAAATTCAATATTCGATACATCTTTAGTCAGAATCGATATTAAAATTATTTAAATTTTATCAGTAATTGATTTATTAGTTTAGTACAAATATGAAAAACTAGTCTTAAGTGACATAACCACTAATCAGGAACAGTTATACTGTGCAAACATTTAAAAGCTATAACTGAATTGAAAGTTTCAATTTGAAACCGAACTCTGATTATACAAAAAGAACTGTATTTTCAGTGAAGTTTGTACTGAAAAACTAGAAATACTTATAATATTCAAAAGTAGAAATTGAAAACTCGTTTAATTGAGGTTTGCCTTGAAATCCAAATCATATTATGATTCAAATAATTCGATATCAGAATAACAAAATTCATTTGCTTTGTATTTGCGATCATTTATCGCAGTTTAAATCGATTGCAATAAATATTCCCCAAATCTTGTCATAAACTATAAGTCGACAAAAATTAATAATATATTATTTGAAACGCTATTTAATTCTTATCTAATAGAACTGTCATCTATTCAATAAGCACTCAATCAATAATAACAAGACATAAATATTAATAATAAATGTATTTCTATTGCATATGTTTTAATAGAATGTTAATCATTAACAGTATTGCAGAATCGCATAAATAGAGTCGAGAATAAAATATTTATCATTTGTTTTAATTCTTTCACACATTTGTAAAAATAAAATATATTTATCGATAGACTGTCAGAGAATTGGCAGACGGACTGACTTCGTTCAAACTGAAGGCTCAATCTTTACACTGTTTATCAGAACCGGAATATTCCATTTCAACCCTCAACCCCAACCCTGTTATAATTTATGTAGAAAATTAGGTTATACTGTATAACTTATATTCTGCTAGATGTGCCCATGCACAATCAATTTCTCACAAATTTGGAACTCCACAAATAATTACATTTTTAACATTATATACAGTTTATACAACAAAATTGCAAACTCTAATATTTATTCAGTTAACATGATTTTGAAATTAGCATCTACCTAATTTAATAAGTTTGTTGGTGGAGACCGAAATGCAAATGTTGAA
Organism: Porobelba spinosa; assembly: GCA_034699545.1. NCBI lineage: Eukaryota > Metazoa > Arthropoda > Arachnida > Sarcoptiformes > Damaeidae > Porobelba > Porobelba spinosa. The sequence continues at coordinate 4,213 of JAQIYC010000729.1, read as the reverse complement.
AATATGATCAATAAATAAAATTATATGAGTTTACTTCAATGCCAATTCTTAAATATAAAATCAACCAACCACTAATTAAACCAGTCAATAAAAATAATTCTTAAAGTTGTTTCAGATTAAATAAATTATGATAAAACTTGAATATTAAAAATAATTATTCGATTTAAATAAAATGTCTCTGAAGCAACTTGTGATAAATGAACCACTTATTTGAAACTAAATATTAAAATGAATTAATGTTAATAATAAAGATGTCGATAGACTTCTTAGTTAGGATATGGGTAATGGAGGGGTTATTTGAAAAATTGGATTAAAATCCTCGAAGGGTCTTGCAAGGGGTTGATTGAAATATAGGTCTAATTATACACTGTTTTAAAACTATACAGTAGTGAAAATGTATAAAGGCAAATTATCTGAAATTAAACCACATTTAACAACAATTTAACAAAAGTAGACACGCGCTTTGGCGCCAAATTTTTACGAGGTCATGTACGAAATATTACTTACTAATAATTACGAGGGTCAAAGGCAACATTTTCAATCCTTGAGAGTAGAGGGGCATTCCATCTTTCTACATCCTTGGTTAATAGTTATTGCAGTTATAATTTGTTTGTAATTAATAAATAACAAAATAAACAGAAAAATCAAATATTATTTTCAATTTTTCAGTTTTATAAATAAGGAATAATTGTTTATAAATTAATAGTTTCGTCTAAATTAGAAAAATAATAATTTCTAAACTTTGAAATCAATTGGAATATAGAATATATCGAAAACATTGCTTTGATTTCTGTTCAATAAGTTTTCAATTATTAATACAGCGATTGTTTGGAAAAATGAGTGAATAATAAGTTATTAATAATAACAGTAATTATAATCGAAATAAATTCTTAAAACAACTAATAAACTAAATACAGGTTTTTGTAAATATTTATAAAATACATCGAAATTAAAGCTAAACTCAATTGGCATTAGTTTTTGAGAATTCTCTTCATTTGTCGGTTCTGGTGCTGAAGCGTGTCTTCAGCTCTTTCTGCTTTACCGGTGATTCGGTCGAGAGTTTGGTTCTGTTCTTCGATCTCAGAGCCCAAACCCATGGCCAGACTCTTGAGTCGTCCCAATCCGAAGTCGATTTCCGTCAGATTCTGGTCGAGTTGTCGATCGATTTGTCGCGATCTGGACATGTAGTCCGACTCCTGTCCCACTCGAGAGCCCGGCTTCTCATCCGAGTCGTCATCCAATTTGAAGCCATTGGTGTCGATCCCCCTCTGAGTCAACGCCGGGTGAGTGCGAGCGCTGTTGGCATTTGAATCGCTCCTCAAAGTGTCGATTGTGTCACTCAAAGGGCTGTCCGTCTGAAGAGACGGTCGACTACTTATGCCATTCGTTTGGTTTCGAGGAATCGTTGGATTCGTTTCGGAATTACGAGAGAAATAGTTCTTAAATCCGCCGAAAATACTCTTCATTGAAGTCAAGTGTTTTTGAGAGACTCTCATAACTGCGTTCATTGAATCCAACTTTTCTTCGGTATTATTCAGTTGTTCTCTCTGTCGGACCAGTTCTTCTGCGGTCTCTATCCCTGTGTTCTCCGTCTCGTAGACCAAACCCAACGACACTTTTGAACTCTGAAGAGTGCGCTCTTCGATGGCATGTCTTTCAGCCAACAATTGTCTTCTTTTGTCCTCCCATTCAGAGGTCAACTCATTATTGGTCTCATTGTTGGCCAACAGATAACCGGAAGAGCCGTGTCGTGGATGTCGAAGGAATGTCATGTCATCGACGTCTTCAGAAGTGTCACCGAATTGGTTGCTATTATTCAGATAAGACATTCTTCTTCTAAATCACCGATTGATCACTAATTGTCTTTAAAATGATTTCAATATTGACTTCAAAAACAAACGGTTTTTATAATTATTTTAATTTAATTTTCACTCAATTTAACACAACTTTAAAAAATAGTAAATAAAGTAATCGATAATAACATAGAAATGAATAATAGTTTTAATTATTTGTTTGAATCAAATCCTAATTAAATCCAAAACGTAATGAACTTTTGTATTGAATGAGTGATTGAAAGAATGAATCACAAGATTTGACGCAAACACTAAACCCTCAGCTAAAGCGAACTTTAAACTCACAATAGTTTCTATTTACCGACCGTCAACCCATCACAACCCAACCCAACCCAACAACCTAACTTAATCCAACCCAGACAGTATTAACTGGAATTAGTTTAAATTATTTTAAAGTTTATTACCGTAAATCTGTATTTAACATTTATATAATATAAATTAATATAAATTATATTGTAATATTATCTAACAAATTTTTGTAAAATTTAAAGTTTAATAAATAATGTAATAAAAATTTATATAACTATATAATAACTTAATTTTAAAAATATCAAATAAATTAATAATTTATAAAATAAATATTACCTTAATTAAAATTTTGCCAGCAAGCTTTTACTTTATTTTTTAAATAATAATATTAGTAAAGCTATAAAAGTAAATTTAGTCTTTAATTAAAACTATTACAATTTAATAATCATTAATTAATAAAATTATATATTTTTAACAATTATATCCATATTTAAAAAGAATAGTTTTATAGACTGAAATATTAAATTTTATAATGCAATGTACATGTTAATTTTTACCGAGACTTAAAAGTTAAAATTGCAATTTCCGATAAAAAGGTATTCTTATTCTCTAAACACAACAAACGCCACAATTGGGGACAATATGCTAATTACGTACGACTTTAGTGAAGAGAGTGTTAACATTGCGTTTGCGGTCTAAGCGCGAGCTATGAAGTGACGCAAAACTATTTATAGCCAATCGTCGGCCAATCCTTTGACTCGTTTTGTTTGTTTGACTTCGACTCGAATTTGGCTTCAGTTCAACGTTTCGACCATTAGTTCGGTATTCAGTCAATCCGTTTGCCATTCATTTCGTAAGTATTTTACTGTTTATTCATTTAATTGAGTTTTGGTTTAAATAAGTTATGACTAAATCTAATGACAATTAAAGACCAATTAATGCAAAAATAGTTTGTTTAGTGAATAGAGAAGGCATTGAATAACCGAATGATAGTCTAATTGTGTATTAATTGAATTAATTGTTTGTCAACGCGTGTCAGACCATGACATCAGTGGCCGTCGGAGTGTCTTCGCGTCAAATGCAGTCGAATTCGTTTGAGTCGAACCACAAACTAGTCATCAGTTGTGAAGACCTGAGAAAATGTGAGTAAATGTTCGCTTCTTTCGAGTGACGACTAGTCCTAACAATCGGTTGTTTGCAGTCGTTCTCAAACTTCTGGAAGAGTTGGAGTCGTTTGTCAACGAAGACAACTCCGACCACCAGTACTGCAATGAACTGATTGGCCAACTCTGCCGTTGCCTTAAGTCAGAGGGAAGTCATGTGGACGAAGACTCGCCGTTCAGACAGCAGATGGACGTCTATTTCAATCTTTTGCGGAATGTCTTAAGAAATCCAAAACTGAATCCGATTTCGCGGACAATGATTCTGGAGGTGATTGAGCTGAGGGCCGGCAACTGGTCGTCCAATCAAGACATCGACGCCTATTACCGCCGAAAGAGGTCTGAATTGGAAGCAAATGAGTCTTCGTATGACTGGTGCCGTGGATTGAAAACATCTCAATCTTCCGGTGCTTTGATGTGTCCGTCGATAACAACGGATGTGTTGAAGCCGTCGGGAAAGTTCAGTAAACCGACGAAAGTGTCCGGAAAGGCGTTCCTTAAGGATGAGGTCGTCATCAGGAATGGCGACTCTGGCAAAGGTAACGCAATTTGTTTTGATTTAACTCTTGTTTTACTGTATATTGAGTTAGTGTTGATTCAAGTGTTGAGTGATTTTAGAAAATTAAAAGTTTTTAATGAAATGAAAATTGAAATAATTGTCGAAATGTTTAAGTAATGGGAATCAAAGGACGACGGCTTCACATGATTGAGGAAATGAGTGAAACTGTTATATCATTTCAAAAAGGTTTGACTCTATTCTGGTTGCCATCAGTTCGGCTCAAAACTAATTTTAGACAAACCTAACGATTAACTCGAATTGAGTTTGGCTTTAGATGTCGTTTATTGCATGAATTTGTGCGCATTTTGTACTTAATCGCGAAATACACTTGTTTGCGTTTTATTTTGGCCAAGTTGCAATAATTTTTGGCCAGTGGGAGGGATTTTGCAAAT
>JAQIYC010000728.1:0-11777 GCA_034699545.1 Porobelba spinosa | reverse complement strand
CGGGCTTGACCCCCCCCCCGGTCCGACATCCCTGGTGTTTTGTTGAGAGATATTGAGGACCCATATACTCGTATACTCGTCATCCCATTCCATGATTGATTTGACCTTTGATTCGCTCACGGTTTTAAAGAAAAATGTTCCTGCAACAAATTTATACAATTCTATTGTATAAGTTATTGGTAAATTGATTTAAATATATTTTAATTGCGTTTTAATACATTTTAAATTTAGTTTTAAATTTGCGTAAATTATACTCATATTTTCGAGATGTGAAAGATTGCAAACTCAGAGTGTGGGTAGAAGTGGATCAGGTAGGGTAAAATGACAAACCCCTTCCCTCTCTGTCAATATCCGTAGATTCTTTTAAAGTTCATCTTCAGAAACAAATATAAACTTAAAATTATTTGGAAATATGTCATAAACCAAATTAATATAAAAATATGAACAGCAATTTTATTTGTTAAAAATAATAAAGTTAAATTAAAACTTTGATTACACTTTGTGCGGGTTGTTTCAATTTAATGAATCAAGAATACTGTATATCAAATATATTTAAAAATCGAAATCATATTAATATTGATTGTTATGGTTTGAATTGGAAAGTAATGTCTTATAATAGGAATGTATGGATTCGAGCGAACGGCCCAATAAACTGATTTAAAAGCATAAGAATTTCATATCTGATTTCACCTCAATTTCATTACTTCTTTAGACTTCCGTTTAGAATAACGAGTCAATGAATATATCAAATATTATGGCTTTAATTAATCAATTACTCTAAAAACTTTAAAACTTTTTGAGTCAAGAATTTTCTCTTTTTTTCTTTTTTCGCTTTCGTTTCTATTAAACCAAAACTAATTTCAACTGTAAATCCAAAACGAAAATTGAGTTTAAAATTGGAATAGAGTTTATGTTTTGTGCGAAAGATTTCAATCTTTGATTGTCTGTTACGGACCACTAATTGGTAATACGATAACAATCTTTGCTATAATTCAATTACAGTAATCGTTGGCTCTTTCGCTATATTAAAGCAATTATTACCCAATTATTTGATTGAATTAAAAAGTTGTGCAATAATTGACTTTCGAAACTGAATCGATATTAACTACAGCTGTCATTCCATCAGTTCATTAATAAATCAATGATTATATGTTTAAAATTTTTAAACTATTATATGAGAGATATCTGCAAAACAACATATTTTTTGTCTTGTGTTTGGATTTAATTTGGATTTGAGTTCGATATACATTTAGCACAACATATAATCTAACGTAATATCGAATCGACTAACCAATCAAAACCTACTCTCAGTTTCTCTAATTCATAAAATTCCCCAAAAATTCTCAATTAAATGATTTCCTCCTTTCGTAAAGTTTTCTAATTACTTGAAAAACACTCGTATGTCGTATGTCGTTGTCGGCAAACATTCGATATAATTGTTATTTTAATGAAAAATAAAAACTTTAATTTCAATTCACATCTTCTGAGAATGACTTTTCAATTAATTTGGAAAAACTTGAATTAATTACTGATTTCAAGCGAATAAGTCAAATGTAATTATTATAATTTGAAAATAAATTTTTAATTACTTTATCTCTGAAATTCCAGACAATTATTCAACAATAAATATATTTAACAAAATATTAAATAAAATAAAATAAATAAAATATTTAAAGCGACAAAATCTGCATAAATAGTGTTATAAGAATTTTGAGTTTAAATTGAAAAGTGAATTATGAGTGAAAACCCGAAATAAAGTCTCAGAACTCTGTTTGACATTGTTTTCGGTCGTATTAAATAAATTGACTTAAGAAGTGTTGAATTGTTGTCGAATTTAGCACAAACTCGGGTTAAAAATAGATAGAATTGGTGTGAAAATCAATGTAAAGAATCGAAAGGTTCGACCCATTGTTGTGATTGATATTCGTGTAATGAAATCACAAATCGTTTGGTTTTATCAAAAATAATGCTTTTGTTTGAAAGTAATTCCAAACAATTGATACTAAAGTTAACGTTAAGTAAATTACTTATTATTATATTATAAACCGTAATACGTATGCTATGCTAAAAAAGTATGAAATATGCGAATAGATTAACAGTATTTAGAAAATAGGGCTATTCTAGCCTTCGGGCGATTGGGACCCATAACGAGACCGATCTCTCGATCTGCACACGTCAGGCAACTCGAGTCAAATGTTGGCCCACTTTCGCACTTCCAAACACTAACACTGTTTTGATTCCAAATCATATTAACTGTTAGTTTAGCTAAACATCATTAAAAAGCAGGAAAGTATGGAAAGTATCAGTTGAAAGGCACAGGCGATCATGCAATGCTTCCAAACCAAAACGAACGGGTATTTGAGCTGCTGGTGCTCACCTGCACTTAATTGAAAGCCAAAACAAACTTTGTTCGGAACTCCCATTTCGTAATCCATTGATAAATATTAATAAATTGAGATTTGAGTGAAAATCAAAGCAAACAAAAGTGAATTGAATTGAAATGTTGGAAACGTTAGGTTTGACTGTTGCTGATGTGACCCAAGGCAAAGGTGAGATTGCAGTGAATGCAGGCACAGGTGCTGAGCCAACAGAGCCATTGCTTCCTGAATCGCAATCAACTCTCTGTCCCATTTTAACTAACTTTATATTACGGTATACTCTATGCCATAGAGTCTATGCCATTAAATGCTATTTATTTACAAATTAGCAAAACCTGAACACAACTAATGAATGACATTCATAGCCAACACTACTGATACAGTTGGAGTGAAACCAAAACAAAATCAATATTTTCTTTCATAACAATAAAACTTATTATTATTTTAAAATATTTTACAAGTTTTAGGACCAGTTGTGACAATAATTTTAATTTTTGTTAAATCAAAGTAAAATAAAATCATTAATCAGTAACGACTAGCAAAACACAGCCAATAATTTAAAGCCCATAATAACGGTTCGGATTTGAATTAATCGATTCAATCAATTGCACAGACATTAGAGAAACAAAAGTCAAGTTTTGAGCAAAATTTAAATAAAAAATTGATTCGATATAAAAATTAAATATATATTAATTAATGTAATTACAAAACTGTGAGTGAGAGGGAAGGGAGAGAGAGCTGTAAGTTGTAGAGCTGTGCCACTTCTGGCCACAAATGTATGTGATTTGAATACAAGTGTTTGTATAGCAGTTGAGAGGAATGGCAGGAATGGAAGAAGAGATACATCCAATTGATTGCTTAAGCCGTGAAGAGTGAGTCGAAGGTGAGTGGAGTGGAGGTGAGGACGAGATTCGATGTGGAGAACAGTAGTTGGAGTTGTGGTAACTGTGCTGGAGTGGAGAGGCGGTAGTGGTCAATGACATGGATTACACTCTCGGAGTGTTCAGTAGCACAAGTAGTCCATAATTTAAATGTTTTGAATCATTACTAACAGTAATATAATAACTAATAGATTGTAATAATAGTTAATAATTAATAATATAATCAATTAATTATAGAATACATTGAAAACAATTCACAATTTGTTTAGTTTTGGAGAAGTTTTTGGTTTTCTTTAAACAATCGATAAATTCAAACAAATTTACAATAAGTCGACGAAAACGTATTCAACGGATGAATAAAGTGAACAAAACTTATTAAAGAGAAAACAATTCATCAATTCATGGATTTATAATAAAATAACTAATTCTTCAAATCTCGACAACTATTGCGATAGTCATAGAGATGAGGCGTCGATGTCTTCCTGATATCGGGTGCACAGGTAGTCGGCGGAGTCGGCCAACTGGTGCAGAATCGTGTGCAGACCCTGGAGGTGATGGCGGAAGGCGGCGGCCAAGTGGGAGGTGTGCTCGTCGATGCTGTCCCTATCCGTCATCAGACTGTCGGCCTCACTGTCTGTGTCCTGATCTGAGGAACTGGAGGCCGTGGAGCCCATACTCCCCAAACTGTCGTCCGACGGCTGCCGCACGTGCTTTAGGTCTCGCGGCGACGACCGCCCACTCAGAGGAATGAGGGAAGGCGTGGGGTTGTGGGCGCCGGCAGTGCCCGGACCCCACAACAGCTCTTTCTTCACATCGTTGAGCATCAGGTAGAAGGAGTGCAGATCCGTGTTGGCCAGTGCGGGCGGAATGCGCACCAGTTTGGCACTGGGCATGTCCATGTCTCGCAGCTTCGACGGCACCAGAACTGTTGAGTCCATGTTATTGACGGCTTTGACGAACCGGTCCATCGCTGACAGGATTGACTGCTGAGAGCACGTGAAGGACTCGGGCGTCGATTTGCTCGAGCGGCGGCTCAGGCGACCACTCATGTCCATCGACTGCCGCGACATCACTATATTGTCATAACTGATGATTGGGAGCATTGCTGTCGACTGAGCACTGGTAGCTGTGATACCACTGTTGTTCACACTATTGATATAACTATTGTTTACAACACTTTGAGTGCCACTGAAAGTCGTATTAGAGTTGCAGTGGTTTTCAGTCAAACCAATCGCACCTTTCGATGGCTTCCGACTCTTCGCTAACGGAGTAGTCGTCTCTGGATTCACACAATTCGCGTCGAGAGGACTGGCAATGGAGTGTTCGGACTGTACGGACTGATCGGTGAGAGAGTTGTTGGAAAGTGAGTCGAGAGCAGAGAGTGCTGTCAGTGCTGTCTGAGTGCTGTTTGCGCTTCCAATTGGTGCCAAGTCTTGAGTCAAACCACTCTTATTGCTGGCACTGGAGTAGGCATTGAGTGAAACCCGTCTCGACTTTTGCTTCAATTCATGCATTCGTAGGATTTGTTGGCTTTGAGTCAGACTCAGCCCACTCTTCGGCCCCAAATGCGAGGCCGGCCTCAGGCTATGCCACTCGTATGACATTCCCCTCAATCACTGCTTCAGTGCTATAGACTATAAAGAGCTCCAAAACTGGGATTTTCGACACTTTTACGTCGATTACGACCCGAACTCCTCTCTGACCACCGATTGGACGCTTCTCAGACCACACACTCAGCCGACGCCTCCTCTTCTCGTTTTGTCAACAGTTTTGCAATTATTGGGAAAAAGCAGTCATTTCTCAGACTTTCCAAAACAAACACTTTTTTAATTAATTATATTTTAATCACTTCTTCGGAATCCAACCGAACGTCACAACTATTCCTCACTTTCTTTCAGACAGTTATTCCGTTTATGTAATACTTAATACTCTTTTGGGTTTCAGTTATATTAGTCTTACGTTTAGATTATTATTAATAATAAATACTATAAATAAATATAAACTAATTATTAATTATTTAATTACTTTTTTGCGTTAATTCAAAACTAACGCTAATTTCAAGTCGATATTCGTTTGACTCGAAATGGTATTCAAATTATGTAAAACTGTTTTAAACGCAATTAAAAGCAATTAAACAATTGATTAAATGAATGAACGATGAGATGAATCGGCGGTCAGTTTGACGAGAGATGTGTTGAAGAGATAATTGGCTAAAGATATGAAGATATGATGGAAACGATTGAACGATTAAAACGATTCGTATCTCTCGTCTCAATGCAAGCAATGACTGAATGACTGAACGACTGAATCGCAGATATCATACACTCATCGCTGCAATGCTTTAAATAAATTAATTTCCGTAAAAACGCCGAAACGGATCTCTAAATAAGTTACGTCGAGTTACTAACAATTTGCCCCAAAACGCAAACATTCGTTTCGATCGCATTGGAAAACATTGGAATCCGATATAACCCCCGAAAAAGAGTTGATGTTCTGCACCAGAATCGCCTGATGTTTCCCCGCTTCCCATTGGCCCACAAATAATGTATTTCTGTCACACCATAAACACAACACTATTTTGTACAACCATTTGCGCCGTTCAGTTATAACGTATTTAACAAATACAAAATTAACCTTTTTTAGCGCAATTTAATTGAAAAATTAATCAAAATATTTATTCTGGATTGATTTTTATATAAATTATTAATTTAAAAATTTTATTTAACTATTTTAAAACCTAAAAATTGTTATTTGTAAAATATTTAGTTTATAAAAACCATACAATACATCTACCGGTCATATATTGATTAATTTTATAATCAATTTTCACATTTAAGTGTACAACTAATCTATTAAATTAACAACGTAACATTTATTTGTACAAGGAGGCTTTTTAAAATTCCCTTATATATATATTTTTAAGAATAGTTGGACAAAATTTTGCATATAATTAAATTTTATACAAGTTTGCTTATTTGTTGTCTTTAAAAATTTCACATTAACATGCAAGAATATTCTAGAACATATGCTTAAAAATGTTTGGGTACAAAAATTATCTAATATTTAAGTAACGTTGTTAATGAGTGGGTTAGAGTTGGAATGAGTTTGACATTGCATTGCATTCCTGACATTCAATAGCATTTCGACAAACATATGATTTAACGTCAAATCGATGTCCAAAACACTAATCCCTTTAAAGTCAAATGTCTTAAAAACATTTCATTAGTAATGATTGCTTTTAATTAATACAAATTATTTAATTTAATTCTAAGCTTTCATCGATTCTGCGCTAATTGTCATATAATTGAGTGAATGGATGACAAAAAAGTAAATCCAAAATGTGATCCAAAATGCGATCCATCCTAACAGTGATGACTAATCGGTGAATGAGGTTTCGACAAGAGATCTGATGTAACAGAAATGCAATCATTTCGTCAATCAATACAATAATATCATAGATTACAACAAATGTATACAACGCTAACTCTACCGATGTATCAATAAGTAGATTCAATAATCAAGGTATAAAAGGTACGACAACTACAGTATTCAATAAATACTACGTTAGGAAGCGCTACATTTCAAACTAATTAATACATGAAATATTAAACTAGAAGTGATCGAGGCAGTTCTAATTTATTCGGATCAATTTTATCCTCAATTAATGCATAAGAGAGATTTGTTTGTTCACATTAAGTCGAACCGATTTCTAAATAAATCAAAATAAGAGTTTAAAATAATTGGAAAAATACTAAAAATTGTAAATAGAGTAGAGTTTGACTGCATTTATGAATACTGTTTGTATAGCTGTTCCAGCAGTGAAGGCAAGGCATCAAACATTTGGAAAACAAGTATTAATATACCTGTGGATGGGAAGTATGAAAGATCTCGAAAACTGGATAATTATATACTAATGCACTACAGGTAACGAGTATTGAGAAAGAGGATATAAGTGCAATTAATAAACTGGAACAAATGATCAATTTCTGTTGTTTTTAAACTTGAATCTAAAGGTTACTATTATTTAATGCATTGTTATCACACATCTCGAGCACCAGAGCATTGAAAAGGCTTAAGAGATTCAAAACTGTCTCAAATTTTCAACTTTTTTACTACATCTACATTAATTTTTGCTAGCTTTAATCACATTTTTGCAAATATATTCAACTTTATTCACGGTGCTCTGCTGCTCGAGATGTATGATTGTTATGTTTATTGTAAATTTTACCAACTTACAAATCGTAATGAAATTTAAAGCTAGCTTGATCTTTAGTAATAAAAATTTGCATTAAATTACATTTAAGTATGACGATTTAATGTTTGAATTTATAATTTAAAATATATTTAATCCTCGTATATAGATTAACAAAATTAAACAATAAAATTTAAAATTAACTTAATTTTAATTTTGTTTATTTGCTTAAAATAAAAGTAAAAGTAAATAAATCAATAAAATAATTAAATGCATTTATAGTTGATATTCAGTAACTTTAGTGTTATTTAAAATATAAACATAGTTTCAATTTGGAAGTGAAAACAGAATTTTTTTCCAATTAATAAACTGTTTTGGGTTTTCAAACTATTAAATGTTGTTTTCATTTCTCATATTTGTTGACTTCAAGGACTCGTAAGCATAAAGAATGCTGTGTTTAGAGCTCATACCTGAAGACGTCCTACTTTTTTCATTCATTACTTTCTAATAAATTCCCCTTTTGTTAGGTTTTAAGACTTATTTTTGAATTATTATTATTATTATTATTAATTGAATTATAGATTCGAAGAATTTTACCAAAATATAAATTAATTGTTTGAAATACGATAGAATTATCTATGAATGAGCTCAAAGTCATTCAATAATTAACAATTTGTTTAATTAATTAAATGAATAAAATTTATTAATTCAATGAATAATATAATACTCAAGTTGTCTAAGAATAGATGAACAGAAGAGTGAAAGAGTTGCAGAAGTGGTCCTCATTTCTAACATTAGAAACAATTGACATCAATCTGTTTGAGAGTCTATTAAATCTAATTAATTATAGGCAGAGGTATAGAAAACATTGAATACCTGAGCCAAAGAGCCAAGAGCCAATCTCCAAACATATTCACTCAATATCCAATTCATATTCAATACAATATCCTATTAATGTCCAAAAATTTATTCAATTGCAATGTATCGCAGCTTTTGTCTCAACTTTCGTTTAATCTATTTTTAGAATATTCTTCGGAATCACTTTCAATGTCAATGATTTACCACTTATTGAGGTTTGTTTTGATTAATTTTAATTAATATTTTGCATTGATATTCGAAATACTGTGACTAATAATAGCATTCGAGGCTATCTACAAGCCATCAGAATTTTTTACTTTTGTTTTTAAAAAAGAGGTTATTTTGAATTATAGCTTAAAGTTTTGAATTTATTATTTAAGAATGTTTTTTAGAATATTTTTAATTTTAAAAATTGTTTGGATTTTCTGTTTTAGAAGCAGAAATGTTTAGAAGGGGTAGAGCTCTGGGATGTCCAGACTTTTGAATAAGAGAAACCTGTTTTTAAGCAAAAATAAAGAACTGACCTAGTTTAAACTTATACGAAATATACCTCTTTTTCCTGGCGTAGTCAACCACATCCACGTGTTGGAAATGTCTATCATTTGTGGCAGTGCAGGCATGTGTAACAAGTAAACATGTACATTTACTTTGAATTAACTTAAAAACAAAACAAAAATTAGTAAATTATTATGCTTAAATTTAAGTTGGGATTTTTGAAAGCATTTAAAAATTAAAGATAAAAAGTAAAAGTGTACAAGTAAACATGAAAATTGAGTTATAATTTATAAATTAATCATAAAATGACTTACATTATATATAACTTAAATTATTATATCTTGCTGTATTTATTTGAATTTAATTTAATTGCAAAAATATATATCTTAATAAATGTTTTTGTTTGTGAAATTGATTCATCTACCCATTTATCCAATTTAAGGTATAGTTGTTAATCCTTAAGCAAACAAATATTTGAATTAAAATTTGAAACTAAAACTCATTTGATTTTAGCCCAAAACTCGAATTATAACCCATTGGTAAGAAAAGTAGAAAATTACAGTCTCTTCAGTTTATAGCTTACCAGCAGTTAATTCTTGTTTGCATTTAAATTTATTTTTAACTGTTTGCTTATCACTGGGCAGATAACTTAAAGGTATAAGATAATCTAATCTGAGATATAAATGCATACTTTATATCTAGACATTTAAATTTAGATTAACTGCAAATAAGTTATAAAAGTGCTTATACTGTATAAAATATTTTTACAAAATTATTGTGGGTTTTAATGGGCTTTTGGTTTAAAATTCGGTTTTTATTCTATAAAATTTGTCTCAATGTTTGTGTACATTGGGATTATCAACTATACCTGAAAATGAATACTACGGTACAATTTTACAATATAATTCAATATGATTAGTTCAATTAACTCGTTGTTTTTGCAAAAACACCTGATTTATAAACTTTTATCAAACATAAAATTAAATTTTAAGCTCAAGATCAGTAACTTTTAACAAATATTTTAAATTATTGATATATTCGTGATTTGAACTACTTTCAAAAGTGAGACTAAAACTTAAATCTAGTTTTACTTATTATATAAAACATAAAATTCATAGAAACGAGTAAACTATACAATGAACTAAAAACTCAAATACTTTAAGGCATAAACATTTGAATTTCACAACTTATTCCAACTTTTTATAAGTGAAAGTATTTCCACCATGTTCAAACAACTGGCCGCAGGTGAATAATAATTAAGGCTTTTATTTTGTTTAAACCTTATAAAATTTTAATCAAATAAAATTTGGCTTAATTTTTATATATTTCTACAAGCTATAATTATTACGGTATAAAATACAAATTTAAATATTAAAAGTTGTACAGAACTGATTCCAAGTTTACAGTTCATTTTAAGCTACATATTCTTGTCACCCAAGAGAGAAAGTACAGTAAACTTCTCGTATACCTTAATAATGATTTTTATTTACATTTTAAGCTAGTCTTTGATAAGACTTTATTTTATTTTTAATTAAAATTTATCGTAATATTAAATACTGTAATAATATTTACAATAAAAAAAAATATTTTTAAATAATTTAATTTTAACAAATACTTTCTCGGAATTGTCATCAGAATTAATTTTGAAAATTAAACTAAGCTTTCAGTATATACTGGATATTGTTTTGAATGCTATAATAGTTAAGTAACTAAAATATAATACAGGAATTACTAATTACAAATAAACACAACTCTTTTAAAATATTTTTTAAAAACATTATCCAGGGTCAATATTGTCAAGATTTATTGTAGAGCTTTCCAATTAAATGTTACGAGGATATTTAAAATATATAAATTATTATAAAATTAACTTTAAAATTTTTAATAAAATTTGATTTTCTATACTGTGTAATAAGGAAATGAAAAAATTGTAAATAAGACAATAATAATAAGTGCTTTTTGTGTAAATATTTTGTTTTTAAAAAATGTGTTTAAAAGCAAAACTAATTTAAACAATTAAAATATTTGCAATTTCCTTGAATTAAGCACATAGTCAAAACTTGAGTGAATTTTTTTGTAAATTTTATTTCAAATCGCACTCAACTGAAAACTTAATGTCCGGATATTATTAAAAGTGGGCTAAAAAATAACTTAGTTTTTAATGTAATAGAAATAAGTAATATATTTACAGTTGAGACCTAGTTTTGTCTACTCGGTTCGGCAGAAATATAGGAGATAAAACTGAATGGGTGACAGAGCTGGATACAATTTTGCATTATTTTTAAGAATGAAAATTTAGTCTAAACGTTGTTTGATGCAAACTTTTAAATGTTCAACAATTAGGCTAAATTTTGGCTAAATTTTGAAATATAATTTACTAAAAAAAATATATTAGCTTTTCAAAAAAAATCAGGCTGGCAAAAATTTAATATCTTTAAAACTATAAATGATATTTTAATTTTGTAAAAAGTATATAAGAGAACTACTAAGACGTGGTCTGCCCATTACGTAATATGACTTAATCTGATAAGGATTATATGAGATAACGTGACAAATGCAAAGCACTATATCACAGACTTTACCCAAAGGGTTTACTCGATTGTTTTAATTTAAGTTAAAAACTTATTGGTTTTAACAATTTTATAAATAAAGTTTTTTATTTTTCAAAACTTTTGTAGAAGGTGCTCTATCGTTTGCTGAACATTTAGGCTAAATGTTGAGACTAGGGCTAAATTTTGTATAAAATTTAATCATAAATTTAAGGTTAGAAAATTATAACGCGTGGATAGAGAAATATAAAAATTTTTGATGACATCATTGTTTAACCAAATCAATTCTTATTTTCAAATTTTTAAATTTGATTTGGAAGAGTGTTTATTAATCTACAATTTTATGCAAATATTATATTTTTAGACCAATTAATAAAAAAGTTATCTATATTTACAAAAGAGATAGTCAGACAACATATTGGCA
>JAQIYC010000727.1:0-11778 GCA_034699545.1 Porobelba spinosa | reverse complement strand
GTATTAATTCGATAACAATTGTGCTATAATTGGTTGAATTAAAATAATTAAATATAAAATATTAGACAATAAAAGCAATGTTTCTATTAATTCCTCAATAGAATATCATAGATTGTAAACTACGATAACTTTTTAAATGTTTTCAATTCTTTACTTCAAAAACATTGTATAATTGACAATAAATATGAAAGAAAGTCAAAACTGATTGCAAGGCATGAAAAACTAGTTTTCATTGAATGTTTCGAAATTAATGACGAATTGCTTTTCAATGACTGCTTTCCAAAGATAATGATAGTATCGGTTCTTTAAATAATGAGAAAAGTCATCATTTTGTGTCGTATTTATGCGTTAGGCTATGATCTAATCATTGAAGCAATTTATGCCAATTATTTGATTTTGGCTTTTATTGCATTCATTTAGTTATTATATTATTATATATAATATTCAAAGTTTGATAAATAAATTAGAAAAAAGGCATAAATTTATTTAATAGATTTAAATAAAACAATAAAATTGAAAACATTGGGTACTGACTGGTGACGACAACTTTGCATTCCTTGCACTCGTCGTTTCGGTTTTCAACACTGAATTCTACGCCTTTGCCCAGAGATGCCATTCTTAGGGTCTGACCGGATATTATTGATTGCGTACTGTCGACCACTTTCACCAAATAAGGGCTTCCTATTGCACATACACTCAATTATTACCAATTTATTCAATTATTTCTTTCAAATAAAGATATTTTGAAAAAAGTCGAAAATATAGTTTTGGAAAAACGAGTGAATGAGAGACTGGCGTTGCATACCTGGGACGGGCTCTCCGTTGAATTTCACGCTCAACACATGAGTGCTCGGCTCAGTCGGCTTGAAGTTGACGCGAAATTTTGCGTTTCCTTCTGACTGAACATAATTTGGAACATTCCTTCCATTTGCGGAAACAATTATTTCCAGATTTCCCGCACCGGCAGCGCTCGCATCAACTTTTTATTGCAATAATTGTTAGCAAATACTTAACTAAAAAATGATTTCTATTTACTCGAAAAATAAATTGGTTTTCCGACGGTTCCGCTCGTTATTTCAGATATACGAACGTTCTTCGAGTCGTAAGCTTTGACAAGGAATGGACATCCGGGCACTGAAGAGCCCCCGATCTTCACGTCGATGGCGTGATCGCCGACTTCTGTTGGCGTGAATTCAATCTGATATCCAGTTTGTGGATCGCCGTTGAGAACAGCTTTTAAAGTCTTGTGCGTCGGACCTATTCATGTGTTTTGTTTAAATCAAAATATACTGTATTTAAGATATAAATTAAAATTAATAAATAATACCCAGAATTGTGACGTTGTTTTCCGAAAGACACGTTCCGTTAGTTTCGATCGAAAAGGTGGCGCTCGAAAGCACCGATACTTTCTCTAAGCCATCCCTATTGATGGTAACCTTTGAGGCGTCGAGTACTGCACACGTGAACGGAGAACCTGTGCATTGATTCGAATAATTGAAATAAATTGCATTAAAAGAGTTTTTGCAAACTTGTAGACCTGGAACGGCCTCTCCATTGAACTTAATGTCAATGCTGTGATCTTCTGTCTCTTTGGGCACGAAAGTGATGGCATAAAGACTGGGACCGAGAGCTTTGGGAGTGGAGGGCACTTTCCCGCTGTTCACTATTACTTCCAAATTACCCGGACCTGCGTTCGCCGCCTCGACTGCTCGCCGATAGTTATGTATTGAATAAAATTAAAATTAAGTATTAGTTGTTTAGAGAATTAATTTGAAGAGTGAATACCTATAAACGTAACCGACTTCCCGATCACTATCTCTCGCGGAATCTCTTTGACTCTAATTTTTTTAATGTCATAAATCTTGGAGGAAAAGGGCGAACCAGGGATTGGAATTCCTTTGTATTTGAGTTGAATTAGATATTCGCCTAAATTTTTAAATTTTGTTTAATATACGCATAAACTGATTAAAAGTATAGTTTGAAAGCATACCGGGAATGGTAGGCATAAACTCTATATTTGTAGTTCCAGTTTCCGAATCCCTTCTCAATGTGGTTGCAATGGTCTGTCCGGTCGGACCTATTAATAAAATTAAATACAATTAGCAATATGTAAACTACACTGGTGCAAATGTTAATTCAAAACTATTAATATTCTAATTACCGGTAATTTTAGTGAATAAGTCGTGTTCTGAAGTCGAGTTAAGTACTGAAAGAACAGCCGTTTTTTCAATGGGTGCGAAATGTAAAGCCGTTCCACTGACTGACACTTTGTTCATCTCTGGGTTGATATACACAATGAAAGGACTGCCTGTAAGTCAATAATAGCGTTAATAGCAATCGATTGGTTGTTGTAAAGGGAAATCGGTATAACTCTGGAGCGAAGGTTGACCTGAAACGGGTTGTCCGTTGAAAGTAATGGAGACGATGTGGTCGGCGTTCTCGTTGGGAACGAAAGAGACGCCGAACTTTGCGCCACCCATTGGGTGGACTTGAGTGACGATGTTGTCGCCCCTGGCGTTGACCGCAATTTCGAGATTGCCTTCTCCGCTATTGCCTGCGTCGACGATGAACTGAACGGGTTTGCCTACACTCCCGGCCGACACCGGCGTCACTAAAACCTTTTTAGAGTCGTATGATTTGACGACGAGAGGGGATGCGCTGATGGCTCGACCGCAGTGTTCGATAGTTATGATATGCGGACCGACTTCTGAGGGCATGAATTCGCAAACACATCCTTCGATGTACTCTATATTCACTGGAATTTGTTTGCCGTTCGGGGATGTAATGGTCACTCGGACTGACTGCGCCTGAATGGGAGCGCTGGACGATATGCTAAACCTGGCGGGCATTCCAACTGATATGAGTTCGACTTGACTCAAATCCACATTGAATTGTGTCGCGTCTGATATCTCACAAACGAATGGACAGCCTATTCGGGTTAATCTGATTAGAATTTATTCTTTAGCCCAACCCTACATACCCGGCACGTTCTCTCCATTAAACTTTATGTCGACAATGTGTGGAATCATAGTTTCTGGAGTGAAGTTAACTAAACATTTTCCGTTCCCCAACACCTGCACCTGATTTGGAACCTCTCCATCATTTACAGCAATTTCTAGCAAAATATTAAAAATGGTTTTCTTTTATACTATTGTTTTGAAAATTGGTGTCAAAACTGTAAAACTATCCAAACTATACCTAACTGTCCCTCTCCAGCCTGACTGGCGTCGACTGAAATATGACAAATAAATCAATGAATTATTTAGTTTTTATAAACAAAAAGTTGAATAAACTTTCGAAACAAAGCAAACAAAATGTTTTAACAAATTGATGGAAACCTTGAAATTCGCATTTGTGTCCAATTAAGCAGTTTTTAGGCGTTTCGCTGACAGAGATTCGCGATATATCGTAGGCTTTGGCGGAAAAGGCATTTGTCATAAGGGGCTGACCGTTCACATTGATTTCAAACATATAGGTGCCTACTATTGATACACTAAAATACACCCGAAAAGTGTCGTTTTGCAGGTCTAGGATTCGGTTTTGCACAGTCGTCTTCGACGGGCCTACTATTGATATCTCAATGTCTTCTTTTTTAAATCCCTGAGCGCTTATGTCGAACGAGTGGGTCTGTCCCACAGGGAACGACTCGAGAGACTGGACTTTAAGTAATCCTTTCTTCGATAGCGAAGTCGAAGGCAAATGTGTGGCAAATATTTGGCACTTGAATGGAGAACCCGAGACGTGTTCGCCGTTGAACTTCATTTCGATTGTGTGAACTGACACAGAGTGCGGCACAAATGAGGCCAAGAAGTGGTGATTCCCTAAGTTTTTCACTTCACTGTTCACTCGACCGCTGTTCACAAGTATTTCCAGATTTCCAGAACCGGCTTCACTGCAGTCGACTAGAGATGAGTCAATTCGGTTCACATTTGATTAGCACTACTAATGGATATAAAGTTTTAAATATTACTCACTTTCAAACTGAACTGCTTTTCCGATAATCCCATTAGGAATAGCTCCCACTTTTATTTTGGTTGAGTCGTAGGCTGAGCTGTGGAATGGGTTGCCGGCAATGGCTTTTCCTAATGCTTTCACTTCGATTATATGTTCGCCTACTTCTGGAGTGATGTACTCCACCTCATAGTGACCCGATTTGATGGTATCCATTCGGAACGGTATTTCCCGATTGGAAGGGGCTGTCGACGAACATATTAACACTAAACGGTTAACTAACGGTTCAGCTACACGACTGGACTGGACCTACCGGTGACAACTATGCTAATGTCGTCTTGTTGGAATCCGGGCGCAGTGATGGTGAAAAGCACAGGTCTTTTAACTGGAACTAACTTCAAACCGTTACCGTTGGCACTGACTCTATGAACGTTCAAAAGTTTGTGAGACTTAAGTCCGGATGAGTTCTGCGTCTGAATGCGCTGTTCGGATGGGAAAGGATTGGGCGATAAGTTGTTGGTCTTATTCCAAGCCGAGCGCGCAAACACTTTTTGGTTCTCTAGTTTGGCTGTCGAAGGGCTCTCGTCCTAAAAAGTAATTCAAAGTATACTTAGTTTTGGTTACTATTTATTCATTAGTTGAGAATATATTTGTGTTGATCTGTAGGAGTGAACGCAAAAGAGAGACGAGTTTGCAATCAACACAAATCATCACAATTTGAAAGTAGGACTTCATTCAAAATTGACATTTACTGAATTATTCCTTTCTGGGATCGCATTAAGAGATGTCATCTTATGAGTCAAACTTTGCTTTAATAATAAGTTCGATCGGAAACTATCGATAATTTGTTCAAAGGGTCGCAAATGTCAGACGTGGCACAAGTGGCACAAATGTCTTAAACATTTCTTCGACTGCATTCCATCATTGGAATGGGGTTTCGAACACATAGTGCATGAGTGAGACCTGTGGAGCGCTCCCAAGCCGTGCCATCAGAACTCACCTGACTAGTTCTACACATTGCTTAGGCTTTGTTATTATTTTCGTATTATACCTGTCCTCCAATACCCCAATACCTATCCCTATCACTGCATGTAATACCTCTGAGGTATTTGTAAACACTGTTTGTGAACTCAAACTATTTCATCAAAACTTGACATAAGTTTCCAATTCTATACTTGTTTTCTACAAATATAAACACAATTTATAACTCGATTACAATCAGACAAATAGTTTTGAGTCAATTAATTAAAGAGAATAAAATATCGGATTTTATTTAAAACAAGTTTTAAAAATAATAATTTGAAATAACTTTAAAGAATAATTTGCAAAAATAAGCTCAAATACAATCATTATTCGCTAAAATAATTTATAAGAAGTGATAATAATTTGAATTAATTTTTAGGTTTGTATACGAAAATAACATTTAATAAAATAACAGTAATATCGATAAAAATCTAAATAATAATTCATTTGCATTTCAATTATGTCTTAATTCACAATTGTTTTCATCAAAAACGTCTTCAATCCGAACAGAAAATCAGTTTTTGGCAGTTTTTGTTGACTCCGGCAGTGATTTCAATCATCAAATAGTTGTTAATATAAACTATTCGACTCATTGTTATTGAGGGGCTGTTACTCGAGTCGAGTATATGCCGACAGAGCCGGCGAACTGATCTATGAGTGACGCAAATCGCGTCGAATTGTCTCCGTTTTTGAATTTGAAGCCAATGGCCGCCGAATACGAGTTGTAGAACACACTTCTCACCGCTTGTAGTCTCTCTTTTCGCATATAATTCGTTTTCGGATAACACTTGCCGTTACTCGTCGTTCGCTCCTTCTTATCGGTCGCAGGAATCGATTGCTTTGCGTCTGAATTGTCCGAATTATTACTTCCAGAAGAGTTTTCCGAACAATTCCTAACAGTTTTGGGTGAAGACAGCGATTCGGGTGATGAGTAACGCATTGAACTCTCTCTTATGCTACCCGTGTCTGACACCAGTTGCCAACTATCGCTTCGACTCAGAGATGACAAACCGTTATCATTGTTTGCGACCACTCTCTTGTGGGCCGGAATAGCAACGGGTTCTGTGATCTTAGAGTTCCTTCCGTTCGAAATCACTTTTTGTGTAATATTTTTGAGCGATTCGTCACATATTTTCATTAGATTCGAGTCAATCGCACTGTTGGTCGCAAACATTGCAGAGCCCTCTTCGCTGTTGGTCAGAGTGGGCGGAGTTTTACCGTACGTACCGTTCGGCTCAGACTCACACTTCAAAGGGCCGAACAGGTCTTCCCCGCCGTTGAACGTCGGGAAATACATCGGCGGACAGTTGTCATGACTCCTAGTGCTGGCAGAACTGCAGCTACTGTTCAGACTCGTCGAACTTCCGCCATATTTGCCAGAACTTTGATGTTCTTCAAGAAGGAGTTGCGAGTCTTCGCCATTCATAGAGTGATCGACACTTTGTTTCCGTTCTTTACAGCAATTATTGGTTAAGAAATCAATAGAAAACTCTTCACTCGTTATGTATTTTAGAAAATAAAAACAAAAGAATAGAATTTCTTCGCCTTTACTGAGTCTGTCGTTGAGGTTATGCCCGAATAGGAACCAGTCGTACGAAATGGTCAAAAATGTTATCTCAATTGGACTCAGATTTTGATGAATCTTCCCGTCGGCCCAAAGCGAGAGTCGCAGAAGTGAAGTGAAGAGTGGAGTCCTGTCCCACCCGGAGATGCAGTGGATCAGTATTGACGAGTCGGAGGCATTCAAGTACAACAACAGGAGTTTGAGATAGTTTTGCGTCAATTTTATGACATCCCAATTGCGGTAATGCTTCCAATCAATGGCCAAACCATCACAAATGCGGTCATTGTTCGGCACTATTAGATTCGCGTCGACGAAGTGCTGCTTCCAGTCGTAGATCAGGCCTTCGGCAGAGTATCCGTTGTCGCGATAGTCTCTGAAGAACTCACATCCGGGATATGGCAGAGACATGATATTGAAGTCACAATAACGGCTCTCTTTGTCCGCCTTCTCACTAGAGGTCACATTCATTCCGAACTTCACTTTCTTCTTCTCAACCATTAAATCACAAATATATCCGACTTTCAGATACTTCAAGAGTTCAATGTCTCGATTCCGCACTTTCGAGAACAGATGACTCGTATCACTAATATTGAGAGACAGGCCTTGGGCTGGGGTTGGGGTTGGAGTTGGGCTCAGAGTTGACTCGCTTTCGGACAATTGATGGCTCAGATTAGGGGTCAGTTCGTTGGCCTCAACTTCACTGTTGTTGCGGTAATCGTTGAAAAGGTAGTCCAAACCCGATCGGCCGTATATTTCGGGTCCACCCGATAGAGTGGCCGAACGGCAGATATATTTGTCATTATATAGTATAACAGGAATGGGAAACCGAGCCCTACATCGGGCCACTCGAGCCCTACTAATCAATTCCTTCAGTTTGTTTACATCCAATCGTTTGTTTGCTTTCAATTCATCACAACTTTTATCGCAATTAAATCGATTGAGACTTTTGACTGAACCCAATGGCCGACCGGTTCCACAATCCGTTCCATTGGTGAGAGTATTACACCGTTTGATCGGCGAGTGCTCGCCGTCGACCTCATCGAAGCAGTCGGCGAGTGTCGGGTGCGGGCAGTGGTCGGGAGTGTTGGGTTGGGGGAGGGTCTGGATGTGGGGTATAATGAGTTTTGAGGGATAACTTGTGGCTAACTCTCCATTTTCATTGCCGATTATCTCCAGATCTTTGTAGTCCTTTCGGAACAAATTCGTACAAATCTTTTGTATGAAATCAGTTCTCTTGTCGTTGTCTTTGGTCTTGTAGTGACAAATAGAGAAGAGTTCCAAAAGTCTTCGCACGTCTTCAGATGTTAACTGAATGTCTGATTCCATCGTTTGGTTCAGTTGAGACACAAATCAATTAAACAAAACAACGATTTCATTGAATTGATTAAAACAATAGTTAAAACAATAGTTAAAATAGATTTAAATACACGTAAACACATGTCATCGCAACCCAGGGTTTACTGACTCGACCACAACATGAGAAGGGAAGACATTTTTGGGGACTTTTAGCTAAGTTTCGAGTTTTGCGATTCACTGTTCACTCGCTTTTGCAACTATTCGTTCAAATACTCTAATAATCACTTTTTGTATAGAAATGTTCAAATTTAAACATTTATTACAATTTGTTTCCAATTAATAACATTATTATCAAACAAATTCTTTTCGCAAAATAGTAAACAATTTATAAAAAGTCAGTGTTTTTGCCAAAAGTGTGTCTCAACAGCAAACCGGGTCTCCATTGGCCGTAAGCCTAAAGTTGATCTAAACTTCGTCTAAACTTCGCATAACTTACTTATCTCTTCCCAACACAAAGTCTCACTCTATTTGTCAAAACAATCAAACTTTTGATATTTAATTAATTGATAACAAAATTAGAGATAAAAGCGATTCATTCAACACTTCATTGCTATTTCAAATATTCTCTATACTATAGTACAAGTATTAGTCTCTATTCAATTAGACTTTGTTTTACAAACATTTCAACAAATTTTAGCCATAAATCAATTTAAGTAATT
Source organism: Porobelba spinosa (assembly GCA_034699545.1). Lineage (NCBI taxonomy): Eukaryota > Metazoa > Arthropoda > Arachnida > Sarcoptiformes > Damaeidae > Porobelba > Porobelba spinosa. Next base: position 3,225 of record JAQIYC010000727.1, on the reverse strand, counting down.
AATTATTAATCGGTTTAACAAACTCTTCTCTTAAATAATTATTAAACTTATAGTTATAAACTCTTCACTTCATTAGAGCTTCTGTTGAAAGTGGTAAACAACAATATGAGAAAACAATCTAGGTGATTCTGTTTGATTGTCAGATACTGTATAAGACGATAAATTTCTGCTTGAATGCAGTGCCGATGAGCTCACGGATGCGATTGGAGTTTAATATTTTAAATTGAAATTATTGTTTAATTCAAATAAATTCAGAGTCACTCAAGACTTCAATTGCATTCGAATGACAGGTTTTTCTATTTATTTCGATAATAAATTACAATAAAGTTAAGCGAAATCCTTGAGCCAACAGATCGAGTATTGTCTCAAATAATGTTCAGTAATAGCAATGAAATGGAAAATATCCGAAAAGTCCCTTCAATTCCAATCAGTCACCGCTTTTACCAATATTATTGTGATTGGGGCCGATGTTAAGACATGAGAAAATTTGTTTAACATAATTAATAATACTTATAAATACATTGGGTTAAAATATACAGGGTACAAGTACTGTATGCAACATGTTGTTATCGTTATAAGTTTATCATTGTCTTTATTTGCGTAATAAGGATCTAAAGAAATTAATTGTATTTTATTTTTATGAAACGCGTGTTATATTTTATATAAAGTTATAAATCTGTTTTAATTAAATAACTATTGTTTAGAATAAAAGCCGTCTATTGTTTGCAACCGTCATCTGCGACAGTCATCTAAAGGCAAGAATGACTTCCTCTCAATGAGTGAGAGCTATATCACGCGAATCGGTTCTGGAAACTACGGCCACTGTGTCGGATCACTTTTGCAGCTGTCGGGCCTGACCTTACATTGTCTGGCTTTCGCTGCACAACATTAAGCAGTTGGAAGATAAAGTTGGAGTGTTTGAGAGCACCGGCTAATCTATCAGTGCTTTCTCTCACTCTTTTAGTTGTCATTTATTACATTTGAAGAAAAAAGCGATAAAATTATAATCCCTTAACATATCAATTGTGAAAATCATAAAATGAATGGAAACCCAAAGCTTAGTATAAATTGTCGTCAGATTTGTCGGTGTTATGAACTGCCGGTTCGATCACTAATTGTCGCTTTTTTTGTCGTTTTGTCTCAATTTCTGATTCGCTTCTCATTTACTGTTTATAGAAACGAATGCAAACAATCCGTTAGTTTAGATGAGAGTAATGTTGAGCTCGTATTGAGTCAAGAGATTAAACATTGGTTTTGCAGACATTGCGACGAAAGGCTAACAATACTAATAGTGATGTTTGGTATGAATAGCGAAGTGAGAAGTAGTGGTCAATGGCTTTAGTCGAGTAGAGAATAATTACTACTTATTAATAGAATTAAATTAATGAATAAAACTTTAATCCAACATATCTTTCAAAACGAGTTACATAATTGTGAGCCAAGACTTGTTTTACAATTAATTAAAAGCAATAATTTATGACTCATTTTCTCAAATAAACAAAAAGATAGTAATATTCGATCGATTCGACAAAACTTTACATATTATTAGTTTATTATTAAAAATTTGATAAAACATTTCAGTAGTTGTTCGCTCGAAGATAATCTCCTAATTTCTCAACAACTGTGTTCAGCTGCCCGGGAGGGAAGCCGTCGGTCGTCGCCGCACATAACAGACCTGCACATAAACAAGAGCTCAGTTACCATCGGTTCGGCACTCAGACAACACACCCATCGCTACGACTATTGCAATCGAAGCACAATTGCAATAATCGGTGCAATCGAGTGGACATACATGTGTTGGTGGCGACGATACAGAGCGCGGAACTGCCTTTTCGGCCCCGAATTAAATTGTTCTCCGCCTGAAGGCAGAAGTACTTCTCACCGGCCAAGTGGATGCCGTGTTCCTGGAAAGAGCCCGGGTTGCCCTTCATTCCGTCCGCTATCGCCTTCAGCTCCTGTTGGGTCACCTGTTCCGCACCAGACATACCGTCAGACATGTACTGCTAGGGAGAGGAAGGGTGTGCTCACCGGTTGTGCGCCTTCTTTCTCGAATTTGGCCCAAACCTGTCCGTCGGCCAGACCGCCGATGACGGCCAGTTTGCACGAGACTTGAGCACAGATCTGATTGTCGACATATGTTTGCCACGACATGATCTGATCGTTGTTTGGGTTAAGTTTTAAACTAATTTAAAGTCAATTAAAGCGAGAATTCGAGCTCTACTGCGAATCGGTGTATGTGTTGAACGCAAACCAATCCCAACGTTAAACGTACAGCAAATGTGAGTTCAGAGCAGTTGTGTCAGTCGTCAGACAAAGCCTGTCAGAGCTCTCACACCAATACTAGTGCACTATTCCTATGCTATCCTATGCTATTGCAGTGAACGCAGTCGACACAACACCCAAATATGGCTACCGATCACCGATTACACACTTCTAGCACAGAAGAGCTCATACAGTGCTCTCACATTGTAAGTACAGTAGATATACAGCATTCCGCACACTCTCAACCCATTCCCTCTCCTCTCACAACTACAACGTTACGCTCTCCTGCCGGTGCGCTCTCGCTCTTTCCAGCTTCCTCAATAACTTTTATTTGCTCAGTGCAATTTTAAACTATTTTTAATTTGATTTTATTATGTCTTTTTAAACTACTTTACATATTATTCACATTGTTATACAATTTATTTGCAATATTAATATGTTTTCACATGTTTAAATTAAATTAAATTATATATATTTGTAAACAAGTGAGAATATTAAGTTATTTTAATTATAAATTTAATTTGATAAAGTGTAACATTTAAAAATTTTACAATTAATTTTATTTTATCTAAATAAAATTAAATCCCAAATTTTATTGTTTTTAGTTAAAAAAATTACAATTAATTAAATTAAACTTTAATTTCTATCAATTTAATAATAAAGAAAAGCTACCCGATGAAATATTTTAAATAAACTAATTATGGGCATTAAAAACAAAAAGTCGAGTAACGTTGTTATTGTATGTCTAACTAATTTAATGTATTACTCATATGTTTATTACTGCTCTCTATTGACGTAAATCAGCAAAAATGTAAATAATTGAGAATCAAATGGTTTTTAGCAAAAAAAACTTTTTATCATTGGAACTAAATTACGGATTCGTGTAATTGTGTAAAAACTAATTTTTAACTACTATTTCGTCGATAGTTTGTTAATTATGAGAAGAACGAATTTTTTAACATT
>JAQIYC010000726.1:0-11791 GCA_034699545.1 Porobelba spinosa | reverse complement strand
TATAAGTATCGTTGATGTAGCTTTAATAGTTTAGAAGTTATTTGAGCCACGAAACAATTTAATTGACTCACCTGTTAATTTGCATTCGTCTTATTATCTTTTAACGAGTGATCAAAATTCGCTTACATGTTGAGCACCTGTTTAAGAGGTTGCAAATACAAAATTTGATTTAAAATTTATTTTGTACACTGGAAAAATTTTTTATACATTATTATGTTTAAAATAAGAATTTTTTTAAAATTAGATCTTGATTAAATAAAAATTAAATTAAATGTTCGTTTATTATAAACAGTGATGTCCAAGATTAACAGTTCAAAAAGTATGAGTTATATTATTTAACGTTTACTAAACACATATAAAAAACATATCTAAAGTGTCCTACTTTAGATACTATGCCACTTCAGATATGGCTTTTATATGTATTTTGTAAACACAAAATAATATAACTCATACTTTTTGAACTATTAGTCTTGGACACCACTGTTTATAAACATAATTATTTAATATCTGTAAAAGAAAACAATGTTAAGAATAATTCGATATAATAAAAAATTTGTTGTAATTAAAAAATTTTAATTACATGCAACTTTTAATGAATTAAAAGGCATTAATGCAAAACACTGAAAGTCATCTATCTGCTTTTCATGTAAACCTTTTCAATAATAATATTTGAGTGAATAGAAAACTTTAAAAATTTTGAGAAAATATATCTGTTATCTTATCAAACAGGTGTTTAAACATGCAAGCCAATTTTGATCACTCGTTAGATATGTTATCAGATTTACAAAAATTAAAATTTTTTCTTATAAAACCTCTACGAAATGCTTTTACACTTTTGACAAAATTCCAATATCTTATATAGCTTTTGAAATATCTATTTTTCGCTGGACAAAATTTTAAAAGAACCTTTTTACTAATCATTAAATAAATTGAATATCAGGTCATTTATAGCAAATAATACAAATTTAATGTGATTTTGATTTAATTTTAATAAAATAAATTTAACTAAATTATGTAATTTATCGAAATATATACTTTGCTTATACTGTACTATACAATCAATTGCTCGTCAATTGGAAACAACTTATAATAAAAGTATATTTTATTCGAGTAATTAATGTCAAGATTTTCAGAAATAAATGTTTTTATAAAATGAAATCCAAAACTAAATCTATTGCTTCTATTCCTGAGCTTTCCTTTTCTTCTTCTTCTTCTTAGAACTCGATTGGCTTTCGGTCTCTTCCGGCTCTTCTTCCGGTTCGTCGACCTCTTCGGCGATTTGTTTCGATTTCTTCTCTTTCTTAACCTTTTTGATCGGCGTTTCCATCGGTTCGTCGACCTCTTCTGTCGGAACTTCTTGTTTAGACTTCTTTTTCTTCTTTTTCGACTCTTTAGGAGTCGTTTCTTCAGTTTCTTCAATGGATTCGGTCTTCACTTTCTTGGATTCGACCTCTTTTTCGGGATCGAAGTCATCGTCAAACTTGCGTTTAGTTCCCGAGTGGGCGAGAGTCGAATCGGCAGCCGCTTTGTAGGTATGGATCTGTGATTTATTGTCGTATTTCTCTATTTTCGGCCTTTTCTTTCCGGTGCCACTGATGGCACGCATACCGCCCTCTTCGAGAAACTTGAGCCGGGCCTCCAACTTCGCCCTGTGCTCTGTCCCCAATTCATTAGTGGAGTCCTCTCCGAGAGCGTCGACACGTGTGGCCAGCGATGCCTTCGCGGCCAACATTCGCGACATTTTGCCCTTCAGTTTGGGATTGCTTTGGCCGATGAGCTGCGCGTGATATAAGAGCCCATACTTGGGTGTGTCGTGTTTGGTCTTCAATGCTCTGAATAGCGCCTTCTCGGCGCCCAATATCTGAACGGTAGAGGCCGGGTGTTTGGCCAGATTGAGGAGTGAGCCCGCGTGCGATATAAGCCGAGCGCCGACCAGTTCCCCGACCAGAATAGTCAGGTTCGGCGCTATAGCCATCATTCGGTTCTTGAGGTACTCGAATAGCTGTGCTCTGTATTCCTGTAATTCCAATACGTTTTGGCACAAGTGGTTGATGTTCAGCATATCCTCATCCGCTATCTCAGTGCCCATCGACACTTCAGCCATCTCTTTCACCTTCGCCTCAATCTCTTCGGGCAATACATCCGACAGATCAGTGGTCGCGGCGTTCGTTCGCATTCCTAGTATTCAAACCTTTAATCACTTTTTGCTAACAATCGACAAAACAAAACGACAAACCAATGGCCAAAACGGTTCGAATGAATGCCGTGTTGTCGGACACTATCTTCGAGAGTTCGGGGAAGTGCCAGCCGTACCACTCCTTACTCCGCATCACATAATTGTTTAGTTCTTTATCCAAGTCGTCGAGTAATGCTTCGAAGAGAAGGTCATTAAGGGATCAATTGGTGACAAAAAGTCAAACTGAATATCACTTACAAACCGCTTGTATGATCATTGTGTCCACTTTGTCGGGACTGAACTTCAGTTTATATCTTCCGATTCTGTCGGACATTGAATCGAAATATTATTAAATTAACAAAAACTCAAATTCAGACAAAAATCAAATTTAAAATAAGGATTAGATCAGAGGTAGTGACGATCAATACGTTTGAAATCATTTGGTTCTAAACTATAATAACAATTAAATCATCATTTGATGCGATTCGGGAACAAAGAGAGAATAGAAGATCAAAAGCCGAACCCGTGTGAGAGCCCCAACTGCATCGCCGACTCGTCTTCCGGCGCCCAATCCGGGATCAGATTCTCGATTTGCGATCGAATGCAAGTCATCAGCTCTTGAATGGCAGCGCTGGTGACGCACCCGATGTTGAGCTTGTCTTTGATGGCATTCCCGAGCTTTGCGTCACAAACTGCCAATTCTTCGCCGGACTCTTTGGCCATCACTTTCTTCAGCATTTTCTTCAACTTCTTATTCATCTTTCCTTCAATCAAAGCGGTGGCGGAACTGATGGCTTCAGTGGTGTCGCGGAAGCGCTCCAAATGAGTCAAAGAAATCAATTTCTTGGCCTTCTTTGCGGTCGAGAACTCTTTGTAGAGATCATCGACTTTCGAGAGTTTCGATTCGTCCGAAACCTTAAGACAAACACAACTTTCAGTACATTTACAGTCATTTCATTGAAAGCTAACCTTAAATACTGCGAAACCAATCGCCGACTCAAACAATACCAACATTTTTGGTAATTTAAATGCAATTAAATTCAATTTATTTAACAATCGATTCAATGAAAACAAATTGAATGAAAAACACGTTTTTCTCAAATGGTTTTGTCGATAAAAATTTAAAAACAAATTACGTTTCAATTCTAACCAATCTTTTTAGCAAAACATTACAAACATTTGCATTAGTTTTTGCAAAAAATAATATTTAATTTAAGTTACGTTTTATATGAATAAAACTAAATTTAAAAAAGTGTGCGATTTATTAGAAATTCAATTCAATTATAACGCCATCTATTGGTTAACTATTGATAAGTTTTGTTTACGTTTTGGACAAACAGTGTTTGAATTGATTTTAGATTTTTTTGAATTAAATAAATAATTAAATAATGAGTGAATTCGACGAAGAATTGAGCGCTGATTACAATGACTACGAGATTAGGGATTCGGACGAAGGTTTGACACAAATATGTTTTCATTAATTATCTCTAATTCGAAACAATTATTCAATTGTTTGTCAATACAGACACTGAAGACGCGTCGGAGACAGACGTTGTCCTCAAGTATGACAACGACAACGAATACACAGAGATTAAGGAACAGTGAGTAGTGTTGGGTTGGGTTGGGTTGGCAGTAGTCGACTGGTTGTAACGGTGTTGTTTGGCCCAGGATGTACAGGGACAAGTTGGCCACTCTGAAGGACCAACTGATCCAATTGGAAGCGGGTCTGCATCCGGAGTACGTCCGCAAAATGCGTCGATTGGAACAGATATACGAAGAGAGAGTGCTTTTGGATGAAGTGTTTCTCGCATTTGAGGTAAGCTTTGACTCAATTGTCGCCAAATTTGGTTCAAATGACGACTCGTTTAGAGCGAACGCATCGAAAGGGAATATATTTACGAAAAGAAGTGTTCGGTTCGAGAGTTCGAGGAAAGGAAAGTCGAGTTAAAAGAGAATTTGATTTCGGAATTGGAGGACAAGAAGAAAATGATAGAAAGCGAACGAATTAGTCTCGAATTGACTAACGATTCCGTCGAACCCAAGCCGTTGACCACAAGAAAACTTCGGCGAAGACCTAACGAACCGATCCCTATCCCCGAGAAGCGGCGCAGAGCCTCTCCGGATATCCTTTCGATTATATTATTGATTATTATTTGTTTTTTTCGAATCCATTGTTTCCTTAACTCCTTCTATACCTCAACTGAATCTTCTTTTAGACGAAAGTGACATTCTTGAGGACCTGAAGATCCTTAGCCGCACCGGTAGTTCGAAGATGAGCGGAAGCATTAAAAAAAGTATAAATGCAGTCATTTCTAACTTCTAGTGCTTAATAAAACCATAAATTGTTTGTCAGTCTATTCGTGCCATTCCCTGGATTTGGATCCGATCTCTCCATTCGACGCTAAGATAGAGGACGGAAAGCTGTTTTACGACAAGAAGTGGTTCCATAGGGGACAGAATGTCTTAATCGAATCGAATGACTCGAAATTTAATGCTATTTTAGTACAAATCGGTAGTTCAGAGGTTTGTCTTTTCAATGCCTTTTATTGTAAAAAAGCGAATAATTAATCAATTTTTACATTAAATAGATTTGGATTAAGAAACCGAACGATACGATCAAATCGAAGATATCTCTCCCGGATCTGCATAACGGAAAATATGCTCTCTTTAGACGTTCCTCTTAATTAACAATCATTCGAATCATTGTTTTGATTATTAATATAATTTATATACAATTAACTCAATAATTGTTGAAAACATAAACCATTCAAACAATAAATTATTTATTCAAATATAATATAAATATTAAATCAATCCGTGAGTTGTGATCAGTTATGTTCACTACTCTTCCCGCTGTCGTTACTTCCACTCCTTTGATAGGCCGGGGATCTGACCGAAGGTGTGCAGGGAGTTGGGGGCGCACCCATCAAGTGGAGGCGCGAAGCCGGCTGTCCACTGATCTCCAGTTTAGTGTTATAGTCGCCTCTCATAAAGCGCTCCAATTTGTCGACACACGCGTCCTGATAGTCATGAATCCATCTGTAGGTCAATTGACGGCTCGTTTAGTACAATCGAATTGTAGCGACAAATGCAAAAATGTAGCCAAACCTGACTCCATTGAAATAGCAAACGGCGCGCATGTCTTCCGGAAGCGCTTCACTTTCGGGCCATTGAAAGGTATCCAAAATCGGAATTATATTACACTTATTCTGTAGGGCTTCGACTGTTTCCTATATATATGAAGAGACGTTAGTTCCACTCATTTTTAAAATATATCAAATATATTAAACATTTTATTCAAAAATCTCAATCATTAATAGACGAATAACAGTATTCACTTCCGGGTCTTTGTTTGGAAAGTTAGTTGATTTTTGAAACTTTTCAAAAGAGTTTAATAAAGATTTATGTATTTTCAAGTCAACTCAATAATCATTTTCTAAATTGTTTCTCCCATTCCCGTCAGTTTAGACATAAACAAACAAAAGTATATTTCGTTTTCACTTAATAATCTAAATTGTAATTTGTTTGATAAGAATAGCGATTAAATGAAAGAAAGGTTAGACTCACTCTATGCACCCAATCCTTGCACTCGCAGTCATTCAAACAGCGGTCCAAAGCGTTTGGCGTCAAAACTAATATAAAATGTTTCGCTTGTCTTATAGAACTCAACAGATTATTGTCGAACTTTCCGGCTTCGAGTCGCTCGACGTCGAGGAAGACTGAGAACCCTCTCAGTTGTAAATGAACTTTTAGAAGGCTTGAGTGGTTTGGGTGGTTTGGGTGGTTTGGGTGGTTTGGGTTAGAAAGTTCAGTAAAGTTTAGAAACTAATGAGTAATTTACACAACAGTTTGTAAATCCAATACCTGGCCAATTGAGAACCATTAGAGCGCCGATAGCTTACAAAAACGTCAAGAATTTTATTCTTGTCATCATTTTTATCTTCAATCTCCGGAAGAATTTCGTTAATGCCTTCAAATGAGTTAATGTTTAATCATTTATAAACAGCTAATCCGCTCTCAGTCTCTAACCTCTAATTGTTTGCATTATTTTGAGTCTATGAATACTATTATCGACTTTGCATTCCTCCCGAAGCGTGTCTTCGTCGAGCAGCCGAAGAGTGTTTTGGTCGACTCCGCTCTGAATCATAGAATACGTATATTTGGAGAACTCCGGACCCAATAAATTGAGAACATTATTCAGATTAGTTGAGTCACACGAAGAATAGTCACTAATGAGCTTAAGATTTCCCAATTCGCGTGAAAACCTTTTCCTCAGAATTCCGTTTTTGATTCCAATGTCGTCTTTCAACATGTCTTCCGTTAACTGCAATAACAGGTCTCCGTCGACGCGACTGCTTATGAATTCCTGTACGAATTGGGAAAACCCGATCTGTTTTGAAGACAATGACATTAATTGCTTGGATTGACACAAAAGTTGACAATTGATTGGTTGGTCACCTGTTTGACCCATTCTTTCACGTCTTCTATTGTCCAAAGAGGTACTTGTTGTGAGAGTTTATGCGGAATCTCTTCTCCAATTAAACCCAATGCTTGTGCGGCATATTTGGAAGCGATGGCATTGGGACAACTGGCCACCTTCTTCAGCGCCTCCACTGATCCAATTTCGCGGAAAACCTTTAAATGCAAACTCGGATTAATAACAGCAATCAATACAATGACTAAGCGGTGACTACCGAAGTGTTGTCCTGGGTTTTTTTAATCCAGGCCTCCATTGCAAAGTGAAAGGCAGCCAAACTCCGGGCCTCTTCTCTTTTGCTGTTAAGCACCGGCACTAATCTGAGTAACCATTTCTTGGACTGGCCGTGAATATGAGAGGTCGAGCTCTTTGCGAAATCTTGCGGATTATGGCTCGATATGAAGGGCTCGACTAAGTTAAGAGTTCCCGACTGGAGGACCGCCGCCTCGACCTCTTTGTTGGCCACCAGGACTGCGATGGCGAGACAGGCGTAGTATTTAATGTTATCGTCGTTATGGAAGGCCAGAGGGAAGAGCCAAACCGGGGCTTTCGATTTGATCATTGATACCTGATTGTCGGGCCCGCCGTACAGCGACAGGTTGGCCAACGCCGACGCACAGTGTCTTAAAGTGGTTATGTCTGTACTTCTGCACTCGTAGAGTATACTCTCCAGTCCTCCCAAACTAATCACTTCTTTGCACATATCTTCTGAGTGTTTGAATAGGTGTTCAAGAAGTCCAGTGCCGACCCGGGCCTCGTCCACAGAATTCAAAGAAACACATTTACAGGCGATGTCGACCACATCAGACAAGCCATTGTGTGCCACATAATCCCTGTTCTCTGAAGTGAGACACTGTTCTAACAACTGTGCGCTGAGGAACTGGACCTCCCAATCGACGTCTGACCCACAGTTCTTGACGAGCACTTCCAGAGCGCCGCCACTTCTTATAATTTTCGACATATTGAAGCCCAAGTCATACCCACATTGAGGTACAGACCAGGCCTTACGTATCATATCTGTCATAACAGTCAGTATTTCCACCGAATCGTTGCACGAATTGAACTTTTCGACCAAATTCGACATTTTTCGCTCGAGTTTATCCATCGAACCCTTCATATTAAGACATTCGATGTTTTTGTAGTTATTATTCGTATTATTACTATTAAAGGAAGTGTTTGTCGCTGCGGCCAAACTCAAGACATCGAACTCCATATCCACTTCATTAGTCAGCGATAGTATTGTCGGCGAAAACGGTTCTTGAATTATGGGCTGAGGGTTCGGGCCTTCGATTCCGTTTTGGTTAAGAAAGTGTAAACTATTCGACGCCTTATTTGAGACAAACCGCGACGAAGAGTGCGAGGAATGGGAGTTCTTCTCCTGTTGAACCATTCCGTGCGATACCATTCGCTCCTCTTTCTGACTCTCGAATGACTTCTTCTGAGTCACTGAATCATCGGTACAGAAGTTCATTGAACTGGCTTTGGCTAAGCTCTGGTGTGTCTGCAATGTGTCTCCGATTTGCATCTGTTTTTGATCCTGTCGTATGGCCGCGACCTTCGAAGCCGTAAATCCGTTGCCTTCGAGTTTGGACTTGAGGGCAGACATCGAACTGCGCTCTTCGATAGACGAGTCATTGGATTGAAGTCGTCTTAACTCTTGATTACTAGCGCTGGCCTTCTGTGCTTTGAAGCCGTCGGCACTCATCTTCATTTTGGAGGCCTCGCTCTTCAGGTGATGTTCGTATTTCGAGCAATTCTGTAGGGCTGGTGGAGACGTCACTAACGGTGTCTCTTCATTATCACTGTCTGCAGGACTGGTGCAAACGACTGGCAAACTATCGCAAACTTCTTTTGTGCCTAAATTTAGTCGAGAAGTCGCTTCAAACGACAAATCCCGACTTCCCTTCCTTTCCGACATTTGCTGACTCATGACATGCGAAGACTTTTTGTTTGAAAAAGCACTCGAAGTACTCGAAATCTATCGGTTATTGTATAGAGTTTTGAATTAGTATTCAATTAATAGAATTGCATTGACTTAACAAATAATCATAACTTAATTCTATGTTTGAATTGTTTGTTTAAATAAATTATAAAATGTTTTCGTAAATATTTTCACTTCAAAACGATAAAATTAACAAGCTAATAAAAAAAAGTGATGACTTATTCATAAATTATAATCTACACATCAACAGACAAATCTGCAAATTAATTTTTAACAAATTAACATTTGATAATTTAAGTTATAATAAAATAAATACTTTAAATATTTTCTAAAATTGTAACTTCACTTAAAATTCATTGAAGTTAAAGAGAGCGGAGAAGCCGTCAGTTATTTATGCCTGAATGCCGGCTCAATTCAGACTTTAATTTATAATTTATGACTACTTTATTATTCTACATTTTAAAATTTAAATTAAATGACCTATTTGCAATGATTTGCAATGAGAAGAATGTTTATAAAAACTAATCGATGTCTTACTTGATGTTTGAAAAAATCGGACGACTTATCGTAATTCGAGGCCAGAATCGATGTATTACTGCTTTTCATTGTATTCTCCAAATCAATGATTTCTAATTCACTTGAATTGTCGACACTTTTCGAATCGGAATATTGTTTTGTAATCGAAGTGAGAGGTTCTGAAAATTAAATTAAATTATTGTTTAAATAATTTATAGAAATTAAAATTCATATTTCATTTGAAAGTCAACAATATTCAGGCCTAACGTTGAAAACATTGATCCATTAGTTAAATAAATATTGAAATATAGAGAAACATCGTTAGAAAAAGTTAAAAATAAACGCGAATTCTGTGAAAGAGAACATAATTAGCAAATGTCATAATCACCTGAATCTTGTAATTTGTTTTTTGGAAAAGAGTTAATCGGATTATGAATATTATTATTGGTATTAGACTTGGGTTTGAAAACCGAAGAGAGAGTTCGTTTCGCTTTTTTCATTGCAAATCAAATCAATTGAATAGAATTGAGAGAGACTTGCATTGAAGCGACAGTTTTGCTCTAATAGTGAACCGAATTGTTCGGATTCTTATATTTTTCAATATGTTTGTTGACTTACAATCGCTGCCAACTCTGCCTCTCATTCTCTCTCATCTCTCTTTTGCTTTAAATCTTTTTATAGAATCTTTACTTATAGTGTCATTAAAAAGAAATTTCAATCAGAATTGAAAATTCTTTTCACACCCTTTCGTAAAGTGTTCTAAAATTATTTTTTTAATTGTGTGAAGCCTTTAGTCAAATATACAGTTCAATATGACTCATCTGTTTTGAGTTTTTTATTTGAAAAAAGCAATACTTAAATCAAAACTATTTATAGACTTAACGCAAACTCTATTAAATTGTATGAACCGTTCGGCGATTCTCCATTCATTAGTTATTTAATGGCAATCAGACTTAAAATTCAAATTGTTATACAGTATTCTATTGTTAAATTACTGCTAAAGTCATCAAGTTTAATTTTTAAACTCTATATTGATTTTACATATTATAAATCACAATCTTTAAAATTAAATAATTTAATAAGATTATTATGTTTATTTTAAGAAAAACAATTGTTTATTGTTTTTAAAACAGCTAGCAATTATTTATTTTCAAGTTATTAATTGTATTTTGTAGTTTTATTTTTACATTTAATAATTTTTAAATAATACTAGGTAACTGAAAACATGTTAATCGTGTTAATTATTAAAAACAAATTATATGTTATTTAAAAACATAACAAACTAATTTGGCACAAATTTATGTTTAATTCATAAACTCTAAATTGCAATATTGTTTGTAAATTAAAATCTTATTATCGCCAAAAATTTTAATCTTTAAATATGCAACAGAAACATATATACAATAACAATGCATTCAAAAAAAGTGTTGTGGCTCAAATTACAAATATAAATGCTAGAAAAATGATTTTATAGCTACTGTATAACAAATTTTTGGAATAATATTTTATAAATATTTTCAAATTTTAACTTGATATATTTGTTAGCCTTGTTTTTAACTTTTATTTATCTTGTGTAGTTTTAAAATGGCAAGTAATCAAAGTTATTATATTTAAAAATTTAAATTTTTACATAAAAATTTTACCATAATAATTTTAATTTTTTCAATGTCATTAATTTAACATTATGTAGTTTGATGAGACAAACAAAATTTATTATTGACACTTTTTTCTAGCTTTATTAATTTTTGTAAAATACACAATAATTGTAATTTTTGGAAATGAGACCATTTTTAAAACCATTAAAAATAGATACTGTATTACCAGTGTCTCGCAGATTGGGATACATGTATCAATTTGAGTAATGAGTTGATTAAGTTTTAGCTATATTTTGCAAATACGTGATTAGTAATAAATGGAATTCAAACATTCAGTTATTAAAAAATATTTGAAGGATTTCTGAGATTTAAACTTGAAATTTATTAAACTTTAATAAATTTTTGTATAAAAGGTCAAATTTTTTATATTTAATATTACAAGTTTTCTGTATAATTTTTTTGCAATTTTGTGCTGAACTCTAGAGATTAATAGAGGTATTTCCGAGAATAAGCTCTCGGTTCTCGACTACCAATTCTCGATTCTCGGCACTCATTCTCGACTAAATCGAGAATTCTCCAAATTAAATAAATTACGGCTTTGCCTACGTAAAATTTTATGCAAGTGTATCTAAATTTATAATAAGAAGTGCAATTGCATCTAGGTACAATTGCAGGAGTAAATTTGACAAAGTATTGGCAAAATTATTTTTAAAAAAATAAGTGCATTCAATTGTATATTAATTCTTGATTAAGAATGCAATTATTAATATAACTAGATACGCTTAGTTTTAAAATATTTTTGTCCAAAATTACTGGTATATGCATGCAAATGTAAGCTTGGTAAAATGTTAATTAGCAAAACATTATTTAATCAAAATTATTTAAATTTGTTGATTATAGTAAAAATATGCTTTTAATCTAAGTTACATATTTTTATTAAATAAATGTTTAATAGTTAATATTTTTAGTAATTAAATACCCGCAGTTAAGATTTTTTAAATTAGTTAGAAACCAATACATTTTTATTTGATAAATAATTTATCATTTATCTTAAATTTTAAAGTTTTTAAATTAATTATTTTGTG
>JAQIYC010000725.1:0-11791 GCA_034699545.1 Porobelba spinosa | reverse complement strand
CATTTTTTATTATATAAACTTTTCTCTAGCTCGTTTAGTTTAGACACAGTAATTAAAAATAACAACTTTTTTCTTTGGAACTATTTTTCAAACTTAAAATTGAAAGTGATCTTCTCATTTGATCTTATTTGTCAAATACAAAAAAGATGCGCAAAAGTATGAACTTTAATTTGATATAAGTATTGTTAATGTAGCTCGTATTGTTTAGAAGATATTTAAGTCATGATACTTTTTTTTTGACTCACCTGTTATTAGACATTAATGTTTGAAAAATATCCAATTATTTTGATTAAAATATAAAAAGATTAAAAACCAGTATTTTATTGTAAATTATACCGGTACAGGTACAGGCAATTTCCATTTATTATATACAACATCTTTATATATATACAAAATACTGAAAAATATATCACAATTTATTAAAATACAGCAAATCTTTATAAATTCAAATTTTGATTTCAACTCAAATTTTATTCTTTTTATTCGCAAATCTTTTGCGTTTTTTTTCATTTATTTTATTCAAGTCTTCATTAGTTCTATCGACGAGTTTCAAGTGAAGACATTTGTAAAGCTGTTCCGCAGCGTTAGAATTGCCCATAATTTCGGTCAACTCCTCGACACTCAACTCAACCAACTGTGCGATACACTTGACTTTATTCATAATCGAATAGATATTATTGATGTTAATTCCGGGCAAACAGAGCAGAAACTCTTTGCCCTCAATGTCATACTTATCGGTCGCAAACTCAGCCGGCAATTGATCGTTCGATTTGGCCAACACTTGGCTCGCGTTCGGCTCTTCTTTGTCTACTTTCAGATATTCAAACAGTTCTGCACTGAAATGTGGGGCCGGAGACCACACCAGTCGAAGCAATGGAAACTGAAGGGTCAGAACCACTAATTGAGACAAAACATTAGGTCGAGAAGAACTGGAAGAATGAGAACCGATAGCAGTGTTTAATCCCCAATACCTGCCCTTAAAGTTAAACGACTTCTGGTCGTCGAACTCAATGAGCAGAAGCGGTCGTTTGTAATACCGAGTCATGATTTGGGTTTGGCTGTAGAGCCGACCCGTATTGAGTGAACCGATCAAATCACTGACTGACTTGCGTTCGACACATGTGTCTGGGGTTAGGATATAATCACCGATTTCGAGAGTCATGGGTTCGATATCTATTCCGCGTTTGTGTATAAGTGTTGGCAAATCAGACCTAAACTCTCGCATATCTATTATTACCCGTTTCGGTGCCAACGGTAGAGAACTACTAGTGTGTCCGCCGGCTCTATCAGAAGTCATAACATACTGTGTGTCAGAGCCACGAACCAAATCCGGGTGATTCTCACTCCGGCCGTCGCGGTCTGACGGTATAACCAGAGATGCCTTCGCTTTAATCAAGTTCTCAAACGCCTCCTTCTCTATGTGGAGGTTCTTAAGATACCTTTGCTCTTCAGCCGATCCGTCAAACATAAAAAAATAAACTTTAACCGAATCGGGCGAACAGTGTAAGGCCTGATATAATTCGATTTGACGTATGCTTCCCATATCGGGTTCGTATACTATAACATATTTTGGTTTTAAGACTTCGAGCATATTATGCAAATGAATGCCCTTCTGGTGCCAATTGTGGTAATGGAACTCCAATCGGTGTTCGTTCTTAAAGCTGTCTTCAGTCTTCTCATAGGTTTTCAACATTTGTGTTAAAGTCAATACATTCTCGTCTTTATCGCACTTTTTGTCACAACTTTTCTTTTGCTTTGACTTATCGCTGCTATCATTCGAACCCTTCAACAGAAGTTCACATTTTTGGTGCAATTCTTTCAAAACAGTTTCCACTCCTTTGTCGCGGAATTTCTCGAGTTTTGTCGCAGTATTGCTGTTCTCAACGATTACTATAATATCAATCGTTTCCGAGATATTAGTCGTTTCGGTATTAATCTCTTCAATCACTTCATTAAATGCATTCCATTTCGGGTTAATCTCAATATCCATCACTTGTTTGCCGTCTTTTTCGAGATAAAGGCGTTGTTTGGAAGCAGTGAAGAGAGTGTCCGCCGGTTCCCAGAAGAGCCAATCAGAGGTCTCGGCGTTTAAGACAACGTTCTGTCGAATGGCTTTGATCTGCGCGTAAAACGAAACCGAATCGAATTGCGTTAAGTCGAATAACAACGCTTTCAACAGCTTTATGTCGTTTATAATTCTTCGGCACTTTTGACTCAATTGATACCAAATCGGATCGAATTGAGTTCTGACGAATCGGTCGAAGTTGAGTGAAATCACATTAATTGCATTCAATTCTTCGCAATCGTAGAGAAAACTATTGTTAGAATTCGTTAACTCTTTAATAGACATCGAAATTAAGTCCATTAAACAGAACTGGATTTTACTCATGAGTGGAGTCATCGTAAGTCGTATTTCGATTACATTTGGAACCGCTCTGTCGGACAACGACTGAGTGATAGCCGCGTGAAAGCGCGGCCACAGAAACAGTTTCGTAACGAATAGGTATCGCATAATTCGGTCTAATTTCCCGAATTGGCCGATAAAGGCCTGACTGGTCTGTGAGAGAGCGGTCAGAAAAGCCGTCTTATTGTGCGTTCGGTAGAGCCGGACAATGAAGGCCTGCAAACAATCGGTTATAATCGTATGCGCGTTGTATACGACAAGTCCCGACACCAACTCAAACGGCACTCTTTCGGTTAACATATCAATGACTAGAATGCGAGCCGTAATGAAGATAACGCCGCCATTCATATACACCTCTTTGCGGTCACTCGCGGCACACGTTTCGGCAGTTATTCGCTTCGGTGTCTGACCGACCCCTGCCTTCTCTGAACTCAATTCACATATAATATAGTCCTCTATCTCTGCATTGGTTCCGATGACAAACACTAATTGGCTTTTCTCTGAATAAGCTTTCGTTAACTGCAATAACAATCTGTCGATTGCTATGTCTTTTGAGGCAATACTTAATGTGTTTTCATTCAAAACACTTAAAAACATTTCTCTTTCAAACTCAAGAATTTCACTCATTTTCTGACTTTTATTCAAAATCTTATAAATTATTATTAAATCAAAACATAATTCAATGTTAAACACATTTTTAAAGTTTTTGTGATTTGTTTTAATACTTAACGAAAAGTAAACGCAATTACGTCAACAAAAAGTCTGATTTTAAATAATGCAATCGCTTTCACACAAAATAGGTCGAGAAATATGCATTTGTTGCGTCAACTTAAGTTATTTGATTAACCAATAAAATTGCAATAATATATAACTTAAGTCGACAAAACACTTTTATACTAATTAATCAAAAACGTAACAAAAGTAAAAACATTTTTGATATACCCTTTGCTATATTCCGGACGAACTAATGCTTAAAGAATGCAATTTAAATAACAAAGAGTTGAATCAAACAAAATAAAGACGTAATTACTGTTACATTGAAACCCATGTGTTTTGTATACAAAATATTACATAAATTTAATGCGAGTTTAGACGTAAACAAACATAAAGTGATTAAAAAATAAGATTCAGTCAAATGTAATAAACAATTGGTTTGTCTTTCCTTTGTTTTACTCATATTTCAAATCATGAATTAAAACAATTAAAACGAACTCTAAATTAAATTCAGTCAACGATTGCTCCAATTATTGCCGAATATTGCGATAATTAATGAAATTCTAATTAATTGGAATTGAATTGAAAAATGAGTTTAAGTCAAACCGACAAACGATTGAAACAAAAGAAATATCTTTTGGTAATTGACTTACAATTAATTAATCGATTGATTTGTTTTCAATTTATGAATTTTGTGCAAAATATTAACAATTATTTTGATTTAATTAAAAGAAAACAATTGAAAAGTTGTATAAAAAGGATTTGGAAGAGATTTGCGTTAAATTCAATGTTTCGAAAGTCGGGACTAAAGCCAAACTCAAAGACAAAATAATCGATTTAATCGAAAACCAAAATCCAGACATAAAATGGTCTGAATTGCGGAAAGAGATCAAAAGAGTCTTCAATCTTAACGATAAGATCAAGAAATCGCCGAAAAAAGGCATTGATTTGTCATTAAATTGCTTTCAATTCAAATATTCATTAATTTAATTGATTTTCCAATAATAGTCAAAACGAAGAAGAGGTCTAAAGCCCCACAAGAAGTGCCGGATTTAGATGAGAACTCATACAGCAATGAGTCGACGGAAGAATCGCTTCGAACGGTTCCGCCGCTAAAGATACCAATACTTAAGATCCCGAACCCCTCCGGAGGCCAGCAATCAGTAAAACATAACAATAATTACGGAATTCTTTCGTACTTTAATAGAGTTGCCAATACTTCACAACATTTGCAGTCAAATCTCAATCCAAGAAATAATTATCAATATTCAGAACATGCAAACGCACAGCCATTTATGCATCCATTTCCTCAACATCCGAGTGCTGGCGGACCCATACCTCCCCCACATGTGCTACAAACCAATCCATTTCATCCAAATTATCCGAACAATAGTCAAAGTTATGGCCAAATGAATGGATTCAAAGTGAACGCCAATAGGGATGAGTCATACAATTCGGTACCAAATCCTCCAATTCTTCAAAACCAATTCAACAGTTTTGTCCCCAATTTCTCGCAACCGATAAACTATTCGTTAAATAATAATTATTATCAAAATTCTGTTCAAAACAACTGTTTTCAACCAAACTATTTCCAAAACCAAATTCCCGATATATTGGCTCCGAATCCACAAAATTACGACTCATTTATAGAACAGCAAAAGTTTCTGTTATCCCAATGTTCGCAATCTTTACAGGAAAGGCAGGACTCGGACGTCGGGGTTAGAGAAGACTTTTGTTTCAAATGTTTCCCCAAATTCAAGATAATTAAGAAATTGAAAGAAACGAAAACTATTGGTTCGCTTTAATTCTCTTTTAATTGTTTTAAATTTTCTATTTATAATATCTATTCTTTAGGATCTCTGTCTGATATCGGAATTGAAATCGAATTCGATATAAAAGTATTGGATTTGGACTCCAATTACTTTGTAATTAATAGCGAAAGTCATGATTTAAAGAGTTTGTTAACAAAAAATTCACTTCAAATACAATTGAGATTCAGTTATATAACTGAAGTGACAATAAAAGAACAAAAAGATTGTGTTCCGGAATATCTCAACATTGATGTCAACAGTAATCGCATTTTTACTTATTCTGAGGTTTGTTTTGGATTAGAAAACATTGAAAACTATTTCATAGAAAAGGCTTTTATTTATTTGCTTTGAAAACATCACTAATAGGACGACGAGACGAGCGGACCATTCGATTTGAGCGATGTCTGCAAATTAGGCTTAAATAGAATAAAGTTTTCGATGTCTAAAGAGAACTACACATTCCTATTGCCCTGTCTTTACGAGATCTCAATCGTCAGTTTCGATACTCCCGAATCATTTCTGGAACGACTCAAACAAAACATCTTTCAATTCCTCGATTCGAACTCAACTAAAGAATTGAGTAATTGTTTAAATAGTTAATTAATTAAATAATTATTGAATTACTAAACTTTAACAATCAATGTTCAGTCCAATCCCGGGGTCAACAGCTAAGTCAAGACGAGGCAGTGATTAGTATTATGGATACGAATACAAAAGTCAAACTCATTTGTCCGGTAATTCACTTATTGTTAACTCTTTCTAAAGTAAATGCAATTGTATTTAAAAATCGGATCCATAGCTGAGTTGTCGCCGAATCGAAACGCCCTGCCGTACAGCCGAGTGCAAACATATCGAGTGCTTCGACGCCTATACCTTCTTCAAGACCAATGAGATGCGTTACGACTGGTTTTGTCCCATTTGTCAAAAGTCGGCACAATTTGAATCGCTTCGAATCGACGGGTAATTAGAAATTCGATTTATTTTCGATTAAATGAAATATGTTTTCAATTATTTTCCAAAACAATAGCTATTTTAGTGATGTTTTGAAATCGACGGAAGACGACATAAACGAGATATTTGTTAAATCCGACGCCAATTATGATGTTTTGAATTGTAAGTAAATTAATATTTTTAACTATATTTTAATTGACAATAATTTGCGATCGATTTAAGCGTCGACTCCATTCGTCATTGAATTGGACGATACGGCCGATGAGGACGAGTTCGAGTGCTCTGTTGTGTTCGACGACGACTGTATTATTTTGGATTAAAATTGATTTAATAATTATAGAGTATTTGTTAATAAGAATTCCTATTATTTATCGATTTTAAAAACAATGAATAAATGTTTTATAATATTTTAATAAATGAGAAGCAATTGATTAAAATAAGTTGAAATCGAAGTAAAAGCTAATCGATTCGTTCGGATTTGATTTTCTGGTTCCTATAACTCTGTTCCGTTCGAATCGGTTTACGCCAGACATCCCTTACGTCGACGAACTCCATGAGTCCCTTATCAACAAATTCCTGAAATACATGTCTGTTCGGCACTGTCTGGTCGTCTTCGTCGGCGAAATACAAATCTATTTTCAGCGGATATTCGCGTTTCTGTTCATTCAATGACTTTTGTTTGAAAAATAATTGATTAAAAAAATAGGTTTTGTTTAGAAAATATCAAAAACCTTAAACTTTGCGAATAATTTCTTTTCGGAACACAAATCGGTTAAATATTCGGATATTTTTTCAGACAATTCGATACTTCGAGACCACAACTGATTGTTCGCCGGCTTTATGTTGAAGAGTTGGCAGAACATGGAGTGAGCGCTCGGTTTCATATACTTCTCGGGTATGTCTTTGAGTCTAAACGAAACAAAAGAATGAGTATATTTAGAATTAAGTGCAAAACGACTTACTTTCCCAACTCAATCTCATCGGTGTTGCCGTAGTCGACGAAGAAGATATCGGCCGCTCTCTTATCCAAATAGACCGTCAAAACCAATCCTCTGTACCAACAGTTGTCGCTATACATCGCCAAACAGGCATTGCCTGAAAACACAATAATTAGAACTTTGAATGAATGCAAAAATAGAAATCAATGCAAACCTTCGATAACAGTATTGCAAACCGAATAGCCGTCGACTTCGGCCCTCATGTCTTCCAACATCATTAGGAAGGAGTCGTGTTCTTCAGTGATTCGGCAATCCTTACCCAACGGGTGCTTCACTTCCGTCGCCTGAAAGAAGGCGTAGTCACCGGTGAGAGGGACGGAGACGACGACGTCGTAGAAACGCGAAGAGTCGAAGACAATCGGGTATAAGCCGTATGTGTTGTCAACCATTTTCTGGATTTGCATAACTTCGTCGATAACATCAATGTCTTCGATGCGATTAGTGGCCAAAAGGTTTTCATTCTCTAAAATCGAAAGCAACGGAACATAACTGCCTTCGACTGGAAGTTCAAGACTGGCTTTCATCGGAAGTTTCGGGTAATTCTGGATAAAAACGAAAACCAAATTAAAATCAAACGATAATTTCAATGTCTGTCGACTCACTTCCCAACAGAACCGACACTTCGCGTCGAGAACTCTTCGGTAAATAATATTCCGAATCTCTTTATCCGCCTCTTTGTTGAATGGCTTAATGTTAATGATCTGACACTTTAGGGCCAGTTTTGGGGTCTCTTTGCCGAACACATCAGAACTCAATTTGTCGACGAGAATCGACTCCTGATTGCCGTAATCAACGAATCGCACAATCAGTTTGGAGTGGAGGTCATCACTGACGCCGACAATCTCCGCGCGATTCCAGGTCTTGTCGTATTCGAAGTAAGCGGTACAGGCGTTGTATTTAGTGAACGGACCCACAAACGGCTCTAACTCTCCCTTTGCGTTCATTGTCTCCACTATAGACTTCTCAATCACTTGCGACGGCTGGAGGTCTACCCCTTCGATGTGATATCGAAATGAAATAATGAAGTCCGAGTGCACTGTTATGTCAGTTGGAAGTCCGTAAAAGTTCTGTTCTTTTGGGTATATTTCGTCTAAATATTTGAAATATTTGCCGATTTGGGGATTATTGTCATTAAAATATCGGAGTTTAAGGCCTTCGAGAACACTATCAGTGCTGGAGAAGAGAGAGAACGGCATTTGTGTTCTCTGATCGCTCACTATCTCTGTATTGATGTCTCGGTCGTCGTCTTCACTATCAGCGCTGTTGACTGAGCCGTCATTTTTGTCAAATGTAGCCAAACCTTGATTTATGAAAAATGTATTAATGCTGTCGTAAACTATCATTTGCTTATCGAAAGCGCCGGGAATTTTGGATTCTCGTCCGTATAGTATCACAGAAATGGGCTCTTTTTGTGCCTTATCTTTGACTAAAATATGCAAATCTTTGCTAAACTTTTTGACGAACGCATTGAACTCGTCTTTTGCCGTTTGCGTCCACTCGTCTCCACCGGTCGGTCGGAGTAAATGAAGTTTACATCTAATGGCTAACGAGCCGTCCTTTTTGAACCGATCGGCCAGTCGACGCATTTGGGAAACTCTGAGTTCGTGTTCACAGCCATAATCCAAATCACAAACACTAAATCGCAGCTCTTCTGCCGGTCTCTCTGAATCTCCAATATTTAACCGAGAGATGACTTCCCCTCTGCGCCAATCACTTCCAACCTTGAAAGCGCACAAATCGTTTTCGGCGTAATCACTGTCCCCTAAGTATTCGCATTTATCCGAACTGTACTCCTCGTGAAGTCCCTCTTCCTGTTCGTCAATATATTTCCTGACTTCCGGTCTATCGATTTGAAGGCAAAAATCTGTCGGAGTTTTCACTGAAGAGACGATTACTTTTATAAGTGACGAACGTTTGTCGGAATTCGAGCGCTCGAATCGTTCGACCAAATCCTTAAGCACTTTAAGCGCCGAAACACTGCCTATAATAGCCGTAGATTTTGGAGCACTGGTAGATGAAGAAACAGAACTAAGCGATTCCTGTGAAGATGTCTTGTCGTCGAGATCGGGCAACGAGTGCTGTCCACTACTAATGGCATAATTTTCCTTAACCATAGTTTCATTGATTTTGATACCACTGGCGCCGTCATAGCTCCGGAGCACAACCATTAGCTTATGTTCAGTTCGGGATTGTTTCACTTCGTAGACACACATCGTTAGGATCTGAGGGCCCCTATCGTTGGCGATGGCGTACTTGAAGTAATCGATTGCCTGTAAATGCATTCAAATATAACTCTAATTACTATTTGTTTCGATTTCAATGACATATTTAAAAACAATTCCAAATCCATTCAGTGCTTACTCTGTCCGACCACTTGAAGCCTCGATTCGGTTCGACGTGAATGAGTCCGCAAGGAATCGCTTGAACCCGAAGATTGAGAAACGAGTTGTTCAGTAATCGTAAGTTTGAGTTCTTAACGACTTCTTTGTTTCCAAAATCAATGAACTGAACGACAGATTCCTTCGAAGACTGGATTTTGACGATCAGTGCTCTGTAATACTTCTTATCGCCGTCGAACAGTGCGGCGCAGGGAGTGTTCACTTTTGGGCAGTAATAGGTATAAATTCCAACATTATCTTCAGTATAACAACGATTTAAATCATCGATCAGTTTGAGTAAATAGGAATGTTGTCTCTGGAGCTGAACGTAGAATAAGTCCGGAGTCTCGACGTGTGACACAAGAACTGAAAGTGTTTTAAACGTTTGAGGCTTTTCCGGCTCTGGATAGCGATTCGATGGTGTTTTGAACGGATTGTAACTCAAAAAGTCTATTTCGTTCGAAATGACCGCTAATTCGTTTTTGACCAGAGCTTCGATGAGAGTCGGGATATAATACGTAACTTCCGGCACATCATAATGGATAAGATCTACAAATTTTGTTCCGTCTCTTGTCTCGAAGTCAAATAAAATTAATTGATTTTTATTAACATATTTATTGAATAATTCAATCGCGTCTTCAGTCCATCCATCTGTAGTCGACTCACGAGAACCTGACTTTCGAACCGGTCTAACGTTATGGAGAGAGCACTTGTAGGCAAACGGCGGCCACTTTTTGTAGTCAAATAACTCGATCTTCTTTTCGCGAACGTTAAACCACTGAACGGTTTCCACAATTCCATAGTCTATGAGAACAATGTCCGCCAAATAGACGTTTTCAGCCGTCTGTGGATTCGACTCGTTTCTGAAGAGAGTGAGCGTCGCTCTGCACCAACTCTTCTTCTGCAAAGAGTAGGCAAACATTCGTTCGCCGGCCGGCAGTGTCTCAATGGCCGGCGCGTGATAGTAGGCTGAGCTACAGATCTCTTGGATTTGTTCGTTCAAGTGGTCGAACCGCTCTCTATCCGACTCTTTATGAACATAGAATTTATAGGGAGTGAGCACTTGGAGAACGTTAACCACTTCTCTGTTCATTTTGTTCTCGTCCTCCACTTCTTCAATCGTGTCGTCATTTTCTTTGTCGCTCTCGTCGTCTGATATACTGATCGGTGTTTCCATCGATTCGACGAAATCCTGAGTTTCATTCTCTGCGATCACAGGAATCACTTTTTCAACTCTTCCGTAAGTCTTGAGATCCGTTTCAATCTTCGAATCAAAAAGAAATTTGAATTCATTTTGCGGTGAATTGATTGGCATTGGATTCGAGTTTTTGATCAACAAATCGATTGCTTTCTTCAGTTGATTCCTGTCTTTCTCGGTCTGTATTTGATTTGTTTGCAATAGCTTTCCCTTCAATTCAGACCTTTTGCCCAAAATCTCATTCATAAAGACTCTTAACTCCTGTTGTCGACTCTCTTCAATGGAATCAATTTCTTCGAGTAATTCCTTTTCTCTGATTTGTAAAATCGAATGCAATTTATGAAACACTTCTCTCGTATTTGTTTTAGATTTTTTAAACCACTCTATCGTCTCATCTGAAGCTCTTTTAATCAAATTATGATTTAGAGACAAATCATTAAAAGTCTTTACGCCGTTTTCGACCGAATCGGTAAACTTTTTTGGCGCTGTTTTCGGTAATTTCGAAACAATCGACTTAACCGCCACATCGTCTTCGGCGAGTGCACTGACGGGTTTCTGAATGATTGCCAATTGGCTGTTCGGCGCCAACTCGTCGTCCAAATCCAATTCAATAGTTTCGGCGGTCTTTGTGGCCGTAATTACCCCCAAATCGACTCCATTTCCAATTTGAAACAAATCCAAAGGAAACGAATTGATCTCCAATCGCAAGACCTGAGCGCCGGCAGCCGTCGGATCCAACCATTTCTTGATGTCCGCCTCGTATTGAATGACATACTTCTGGACGCCATCAGTGATCGTAGTATTGAACGAACAAACCGTACATTTCATGAACTCTTTCTTCTCTCTACAGACGTGAAGAACACATAACTCGCAGACGGAGTGACCGCAGACCAGAAGCCGCTTCGGGACGAATGGCTCCTCTTTTTTGGTCTCGACTTGAGATGTCCTTTTGGACCAACACTCGCCATAACTGCACGAATACATGCCTTCCGGTGCTATAGATCTGTTGATTGTTTGCAAATATAGAGACAAATGTATAAAATAATTAATAATTAATTAAAATAATTCATTAAAATTGGTATAAATTGAGTCAATGTATGTAATGACGAAATGTCTTGACTTTTGTCTCATTTAAAACACATTTTAAAAAATAGCAAAACAAGAGAAAACATGTTTCAAGTCATTCAATAACGACGTAAAGGAATTATAGAATTTGTCGGAATTTAATTACAATTATTTAATAATGTTTTCAATGCAATAATCGTTTAAAATATCATTGATATGGACTGAAAAGTTTGGATTTATTTTGACATTATTTGTGGAATAATTTGTTGATT
>JAQIYC010000724.1:0-11801 GCA_034699545.1 Porobelba spinosa | reverse complement strand
AGAGAGAGAGAGAGAGAGAGAGAGAGAGAGAGAGAGAGAGAGAGAGAGAGGTTAAAAGAAGTTTAGAGACTCTCATCTGACGGCATAGTGCGAAAGATCTGCCCATTTTCATGTCTAACACTATATGCCTGAGCCCTGTGCTGTGCTATGCATAAGGTTTCATAAATATGGAAAATATTATATCAAACATGAAGTGAAATATAACTATAAATATAAAGTTTAAATATAAGTTATCGTTCGATTTAAAAGTAAAAAATCTTTCGATAAAAAACAATTTTTTCTTCTGTTGATTGAATTTGTACTAAAATTTTATATAAAAATTTAGAGATATATTCTATATTTATCTACGAGTGTTGGAAACCCTAATATAATAATATTCTCTCTTTAAAAATATTTTGAAAAAACCTGCAGTGAATTTATTATAGAAGTCGAGATCATGACTGACCCTACAATTACTTATCGGTGCGCTCACACCAAAGGCATCATAACTACAGACCACTATTCGCATCACAACAGATATATGTTTAAATTATTTAATACTCTAAACATTTAAATTATAATCAATTTAAGTGTTCTTTCTTCTCACAACACAATTCAAAGCCTAAACAAAATTTAATTAAAATAAATACTCATTTAGTTTACTTCTAATATTCGATCATTTTTAAAACAAATCAATTAATTTTAATAATAATTATGTATTGTTTAGTTAATATTAAACGGATTTCACTGTAGCTATTGTCGGCTTTATTGCCGTTTCGGCCCATTATAAAAATTTTGCCAAAAATTAATAGACAGACAAATATTTAACAAATGATTGTTATCCGAAATAATTATTGCCTCAAAAAAGTTTTATAATCGACACAAAGTTTTCTAAATTATTTTTGATCAACAGATATACCATTTTTATATATTATATACTGTATTCAAGCAATTTATAGATATTCTGGATTTCATACTCCTGTGAGATATTTCTCGTTATACTGCGAGTGAGAAATAGGAGTGAAATCGCAAATATTTAATATGATATAACTTTTTACTGTAATATAAATTTAATATATAATACATTAACTAAATGTACTGTTTTGTCATTTTTCTAATGAGTTTTAGCAAATTATATGAAATATTGGTTTAAACAGAAAAAAGTTTAGCTCATAATTAGTCAAATTTAGCAAATTATGAAACAATTATTGAGAAATAAAAGCAAAAAAGTTGAATAAAAACAAAACAATTAAAATGAATGACTACTTACGCGCTCCTCTCTTACAGCAGACTTTGAATACGACTTTCATGTGATGAGAATTACATCTTCCGGCCGACAGCGAAGGTGTGGCCGATAATGAAATAAAGTAATAGTCCTGTCCGGGCCTGAACTCGAGGCCACCCGGTTGTGGAGTGAAGGGTCGGAAAGTGATGGTATAATACTGGTTCAATTGATTCGGTTTATCACAGACGGCGATCGTTCGCGCCGTCGCCGGATTCGCGACCCGACACGTGTCGTACTCTTCCTTCGATACCTATTACGCAAAACACATCAAAATTTATGCAATTATTCATTAAAGAAAAGTTGGAAATAGAAAAGAAACAAAATTTGAATTTCAAATCAATTCAAATTCAATTCACATTCGTTTGCATCAATTGATTTGTTTTAAGTCAAAAAACTTTTGCTTCTTTTGAATTGATTTCTGGTTTGAAATCAATATTTATTACAAGAAGTGATGAATCAATCAATGAATCAAAAGAATAAGAAAAGAATGGAAAGAATGAGTCGAAAATGGCTTACATTATATATAATATAAGTCTCAATGTCCTCCTCCCGGGTGCCGGACGAGTACATGGGGCAGACAATGTTGACCTGGTCGTACTCGTAGGCCACGTTCCCTCTGTTCACGTCTATGATGTGATCCGTATTATCGATTCGAAATCTGTTTTGTGTTATAAAAATTATAATCAAAATGAGAAATCATTTGCATATAAATTAGTTTTAATAGAGAGTGAAAAGAATACTGAATTTGTTTGTCATTTATCTAAAAAATAATTCTCTTATAATTAAAATCCTTATATCTAACAGAAAAATATTCTTTTCTATGTATATAATACACACGACATGACAACACATAATATTCGGCCGAAAAAATTATTAATTAATTTTATAGTTTGTGTGGGGATTGCAGATTGAAATAGAGCTCAATGTTTGAAAATGTTTGAAAATGTGTGTTTGAAGTGATTATGAAGAGCAGCAGAATTTGACAAATACTTGGATTATAGCGATTGCTGTTATAACTTATAACTTATTAATGTTTTCCCATCAGAACTGGTAGACTAAGAAAATGAGTGAACATTTCAAACAAAATTCAAAATATAAATTGAAATTAAAATAAATGAATTCTAAAGGGGGAAGAGAGAGAGAGAGAGAGAGAGAGAGAGAGAGAGAGAGAGAGAGACCAGGAGAGCACAGGGAGGTTTGAGGTCATGTTAATATAAATTTCATGAGACTTCAAACACACACAACCTCTGCATTTATTTGATATATACGGCGAACACAAGTAAAAAATGAAAGAAATATAACATATATTAAGTGCTCTGTCTTTTCACATCCAAACGCGTAATGCCTATGCGTTCCATACGCGTGAAAATTGCATTTTTTCTAAACTCCAATAATAATAAAATATATTTTATTGGTTAAGCGAAAAAAATATAGTGATTGAGAAGTGGAATAAGAATAGGATTGGAATAGAATTAGTTGTGTTTTTCTTTTTGTGTTCAGATATACTATTGCGAGTGTTTGCAACGATAGAGGAATGTTAGGCAATAGATAGACATCTGAGTGAATATATGCGGAGATTTACAGCGACTGAGAGAGTGTCTGTGCTCTGGGAATGTTGGGCGGAGGTTCGGTTACGCCGTTCTTCAATATAGTTTTACCGCAATTTAAATGCTTTAGCGCTTATATTCTCTCTTCTCTTCTTCTTTCTCCTTATGTGCGAGAGAGAGGTGTTTGAGAAGAGCTCCTAAATTGCTTCACTCACTCCAAGGCAACACATAATTAATATTGAGTTTTGCTAAAACATTTTCCAATGAATTATTGAATCCATTTATCTTTTACTGTAGTATATATACAGTACTAAACATAACAAAAAACTCAAAACTATTGCTTAGATTTTTATATTTATATGTATTTTGTGCTTGAGTTCAACAAATTAATTATTTTTAATTCTATTGATTAATTATTTTGATTTTTCCGGATTTTTCTTTTGATAGAAATCACGTCTTTTAATCTACTTAGCGATCATTATATTTATTTAATCGATAAAAACAAAAGCAAAACTTTTTTCTACTTCTATCAACTCTTTTTTGTCCCAAATTCTTAATTGAGCTTAAATTCCATTGAATTCTTACTTAAATTCTGTCTCAACTAAATTATTGTCGAAATAAAAGTACGGAAATATTTTTAAAAATTTAATAACCAATTAATAAAAGCGCCGGTGCTAATGGTTGACCGCCGGGGCGAATCTATTAGAATTTCTGATTAATATATTTTCGGGCTTTGAATCTAATTTTATTAAATTATAGTCGATTTGGCGTATTTGCAAATTAGAGTCGAGGTCTTAATAATTTGTTTTATTTTAGTTTTACTGCAATACATGAATATTTTTCTTTATAGTCAGCCGACAAATAAAGGATATCTGAAAACAGTTATTGAATTAGTAATTAATGCCAACGTTAAGAGAGGTTTGAATCAATCAATTGATTACTAGTGACTCGACTTTAACCCATGCATTGAGTGATCAGAAGTGGAAATAAAAATTGTAATTGAAATTCAATTCTTAATAATTCTTAATCATTACAAGAAAGGGAAGAAAAGGGGACAGAGAGGGCGGGGAAAAGAGGGGAGGAGAGGGAGGGAGGAAGGGAATGGGAGAGAGGACGGAGAAAGAGAAATACTAATCGCAATAAATAACGATTAACTTCAAGCAAAGACCACAAATAATCATCAATTTTACACAATATTTAATAATTGGAATGCATTGCAAACATTTTGAATGGTTTGACTAGTTTTCTGGTATTTAATATTTAACTTCATTTTGTTAACACAAGAGACGAGAAAATAGTGTTTTGAAACCAATACTAAACTAAGAAGCGATTGAAGAGTAAATGCAAAAAAGTTGAATAAAAGTGAGAAAATATTCTAAATATAAATTAATTGAAGTGTTTGACAATAGAATAGAATTAATTGTGGCAATAATGATAGTCATCATCATTACCATCGGTGCCAAAGTTCAGCGCTCCGGCAATCACTTTCGTTTAGGAGCAATACATGGGCGGACACTCCACTGTTTTATGCCTCCCTTCGCATCACATTATTATAGATTGAGAGCCTTTTTATAATTTTATAATAAAAACACTTTTTGCCGACGAGTCTTGGAATGCGATATAATTTTCATTTACGAACTGTACGAACAGTGGGACTGGATTTGCATTCTCTTCGCAAAACAACATTTTTGAAAATAATATTTTAAAATTCAATTTAAGCTCAAAATAAAACATTAAAACATAAAGAACTTAATAGAGATTATTAAGAATTATCTAAATTATAGTAATTTCCAATGGGTTTGGAATCATAATTAAAGACTTATGGCTTAAACTTAAGAATAATTAGAATCGAAATAAAGGTCAACAGAAGAGAAGTCAAAACAAACAAATGATTGAATAATAATACGAAACAAATATATTGATCGATATCTGTGAGTATCGTATAATAAAAGCAATCAAAGAATGCATTTTATTATAACATTGATTGCGTCTAAAATGTATAACAAATTGATAGATCAAACAAGAGATTACTATCAGTTGCAGAGATAGTCTGCACTGCATTCAAAGCCTAATTGTTTGCCAAACATCTTCTCCAACAGTGCAGTAGATCTCAAGCGAAATGAAAGGAATTTATCTGAATTTGAAACAACAACAACACCAACAGATCAGACATAAAAATAGATTATTTATATATTCGCTTAAAGTCTAATATTCTTTATATTCTTCAAACTCTTCGCACAATCAAAGCGTTTCTTCTCATCATTTGTGTGGCGCGTGAGTCAAGACTTCTTTGTGAGAAATACCGAACATTTATAGCGCATATATCGTAGGCTCAGCGCCAATACAAAAAAATGCGGCGCAGGTAGAGAGTAAATATAGGACCTGACCAGCCCAGCCCAAACCACCCAAACCCATACAAGATATTTGGGAGAGAGGCGAAGGAGAGGGAGAGGGGAAGAGAGAGACGTTTTTTAGTTTTCAATTTATTAGCGGATCATAAGACGAGTAATGAATCAAAAATGAATCAAAAAACCTCATCAATGAATGAATGGGAAACGCATTTAACGCCTAAATATCGCCTAAATATGTATATATTTATTGTATCTAACCTTCAAATAGGGTTAAACACTAAATGAAAAACCATTTTCTGGCTATCATTCGAAATGATTTCAGATTTGAATACAGTGTTCAGACATGACTTGCATTCAAATAGTTTTGCATTTATTCGTCACTTATTTTAATAAGAGTCTGTAATTCGATTCACACCATAAGGGACTGACATAACGAGTCGAAACTGTAGTTTTTCTCCAAATAGAATCTCTTTTTTCTTTTCTCTTTCGTCGTCACAAAATCGCATTTGAATTGACTATTATTTCAGTCATTCCTTCCATTCCTTTCCATTCTCTCTCAACCATTGCATTCCTCATCGAAAGACAACATTTCTCTTCACTTCTAAAATAAATTCCGTTTTGACTGCAATCCGAAACCATTAGAATATATTCATTGAGTACTGACTGGAACTCTTCCATCCATTTTATGAGCGGAAAAGTAGTTTTTCTATTCTTTCTCTCAGTCTATCATCTGATGCCAGCGTTAGAGCTATTCATAGCTTAGATATAAGAGATATAAACGTGTGAATCAAATCAAATCAAATTGTGTTTACTATTGAGGAAAATACAATACAATCGTAATTATTATATTTAAAATATATTTTGATTTGTGAATCGACAAACAATTTCCTTAATCCTAATAAATGAGTTTTAGATTTCCTGATGGACTGACTCGAGTCGAGGATAGACTGTAGACTGGAGTGGAAGGCAATGCGATTAAAGCATTTGCTGTTGTGTTCTGTTCTGTGCAACTCATGTCAAGCCATCAGAACAGTTAACAACAGATATATATAAATCAATTGAAAGCTAAAACAGAATTGAAAAACTGCGACAATATTTCAGAGAATATGTCGAACGAGTCGAGTCGAGTGGAGTCGAAGATATATTGATTTTCTGAGTGTTATATAACTTATAAATTGAAATCTGGAAAACGACAGATCGTCGACTCATTCAATACAAAACTCATTAAAAGCTTGGATTGAATTACTTCTAATTTCAAAGAATTTAATTATTTATTTGAATAATGAGTCAATAAAATAGAATATTAATCATAATTGGAATTTTCAATTAGGTTTTGACGAAAGGCACGAATTTCGCATAAATTGTCGATAAAGCTATTGTTTGGCCAAAAATGCTTTCACTTTTCGATTTAAATTAACTTTTAGTGCATTTGTCGTCAATTTGATTATTGATCTCTTATACGAGAAAAGCTAACATTTAGTCAACATTTACTAAATTGAGTTATTATTAGATTAGATAGCAGTCCATTCAATGGCATTCAATGCCATTAAATGCAATTGCCGTCCGATTCCATGTCATTGCGAGAAGACTATCGAATATTTCAAAATCACATATAAAGGCGAAAACAAAAATGAGATAAACGTTTCGAAATTAACTGAAATTTTATTCAGAAAAAGCAAACCAAGAGATAAATGGCGAAGAAATGATTAATAATTGTGATGTCTCTCTCTCTCTCTCTCTCTATTCGAAACTAATTTCAAAACTCAGTAAACAATAAAAATAGATTTGAAAGAAGAAGAGAAGAGAAGAACTCGAAGAATGAGTTAACGGAAACATGACTTTTGAATACAACACACGATATGTGTATTCGAACGTTCATTACGTGATTGGAAAACAAGTTTTTTTGAATTGAATATCAGTTTCGGATAAAAGTTTGAAACGAAAATACTATAAATAAATAGCTTTTTACTAATTTAGGAAATAAAGTGATCGTAAACTCAACAAAAAGTAGTCGATTTGAAAATTCAAATTAGATTAGAGGGAAGACTACCTGAGAATGGGCTCAAAACTAATAATAATAATAAAGACAACAACGGAATGAGTGATAATCGAGTGGAAGGAATGAAAAAATATATACAATTTTATGGTTGAAATGGGGAGAGAGAGGAGTGGGAGAGCACATGAAGACCGAGAACTCGACAGACATAGGGAAGCATACAAACAGTGAGAGAAGAGATAACAAAAAAATGTCGTTTTATATCAATAATAGTGTTTATAATAATAGAGAGAAACGAACAGAAGTCGAGATAAGACATGATATGGCGTTTCGAAGTCATGTAATGTTTGCATATAATCCAACGTAAGCCGAGTTCAAGCATTCAATTATGACATAAACCGAACACTAATTTAATCTAAATCTGCTTATAGTGAGTGTCATATATTCAAAATTTCGACTCAATATGGATGACAGACAGGAATACCACAAAATATTTTTGAGTTGAGTCGAGATTTCATACGTGTGTGGAATGAAATAAAATCAATATCTCTTCCATAGAGTGAGAGTTGAGTTGAGAAGAGTACGAATGAACGACACAATACCGACTATAATAGCGAACAGATTTAGGTTAGGTTTGGCTCAAGAAAATTGTTTTTCGATATTATTTCAGTTCAATGACTGACTCGAAGATAATTCCGGGGATTTAACACAGATTTTCGATCAGATTATTTAAATCTCGATTTTATTCAATACTCGAATACTTCAATATAACTCTTCTCTTATTTCGCTAAAAATATTCTTTTTTAACAATAAAAGCGATTTGAGAGACAAGACATAGAGATTCCGAAACTGCACTTCCAGTCCCATTCAGGAAATGGAATTTAAATTGATTTGAATTTCATTTTATTCTTTCCCGCAATCTCTGCATTCATTCATTCAAACCATATATGATATTCAATCAATTTTTTGTGACATAATTATCAGCAAATGAGTGCAAATTTTAAACAAATTAAATCACAAAAAATTTATCAATTTCTGCAACGAATGAACAAAATAATTAAAATCTGGAATACAATGCAAAACGCGAAGAGTGAGAGAAATGGTGTCAATCATTCACTTCATCTTCAGAACAAAACACTATAAAACTTATAATCTATAAAATCATTTAATTTTTGCAAAATAGAGTGTTTCGAAACAACAGTTTAATTAATTATTTTAAACAAAAAAACAAAAAACTGTTATGACTTAGAAGTGGAGAACCGAACCGAAGGGGAAATAAACCAAAAAAGAAAGAACTGAAGGAAAAGTTGAAAACTAAAGAAAAAACTGTTTGGAAAAAATGTTAACTATTTTAATAAAATCATTGATAAATATATTTCGAGTACTGTATAGAAACAGCGAAACAGAGAACCCGTTTCTAATGAATTGGTTGGAAATGCGTTCACAAAAACTAAACGAATTCTTTGTTTAGTTAGGAATCTGTCAACAGAGCAGTCAGTGCTAGTGCTCTGGCGTTACATCTCATGTAATGAATGCCGGATATACTTCAACCAAAAAAGAGTCACTCTTTTCCATTTTTTCGGCTATTCATCCAACAAGAAGTGACCAAAAAATGGGTCGACTTTTGATTCGCGACAATTCATTCATTCATTTTAGTGATACAAATGACAAAACATAAGAAAAACAGTTATAATAAATAATAAAAATTGTCGAAAGAGTAGTGAAACAAATGAAACCGAAAAGAGTTTTCCAAAAAAAACTTTGAAAAGGATTTTCATGCGTTTAATAAATAAAAAAGCGATCTTTCGGTGCTTTATATAAAAAAGCGAAATCTGGTCGAAAAAAATCTCCATTTATATAATTAATGAATTGTTTGGGAAAAGTGTTGTTCGGAACAGTCGGATCGCTGTTTGTATTGGTGTTTGTGTTTTCTAACAATCTATTTAATAGATTTGATTGAAATATATCTCTCACTTCACTCTCTCTCGAGGCGTGTCTTTCGGCTTTACTTATGATTGAATTGCATTCGTATAGAAATATATCGAAAAAATTCATTATTTCTCTCAAATATTCTAAGCTTTCGAAATATGAAGAGAAAGAATAAAACGAATTCAACGCTTTTGTCGGTAAACAACAAAAATTGTGGCAAAAAATAACAAAATAGCGAAATGCGGAGAAATAACACAAAAATACGGTTTAGGCGTTAACTGTATTTCTATTATAAATTATTAAATATTAAAAAACACATAACATATCAATTGCCAACAAAAATAATTAAAAAACAAAATTAAATACGAATTCATTAAATCTTTTCTTATTATTTCTTTGCTCTTAATCCAGATTTATGTTACAAATAAATGATTAAAATATGAGAAAAACTTATGAAAAATATTCATTTCGTAATCATTTAGAACTCACTTAACATATAATGGTTTGCAATAAAAATATTTTAAATTAATATTTGTGTTAAACACAAGAATTAAATAAATATTTAGACCAAAACATACGCGAAGATTGAAATTTCTTTACATCAAAAAAACAGTTAAAAATTCACAAATATTTCTATACTTTTTTAATTCAATTTAATTCTATTATAATATCGCAAAAAATTATTGAATTAATTTGCAAATCAAAACATTTTAAAACTCTTTTTTATTATTCATTAATTTAATAGCTTTGGCCTTAAAATTGTTTTTCTAATCACTTCTGAATCCAATTATGAATAAAATTAAATTTAAAAAACATTAAATTCCTATTAATTTTTTGTCTCAATTTTTAATTAAAAATCAAAACATTTTTCTAATTATCGCTCTTTTTCTGACTAAACCTTTTGATTAAATATTTGTTAAATGCGTTGGAATTCGAGGAAAGCCTCGATTTGTTGGCCGACAACCAAATCAAACAAAGAATTGAAATCAAATCCAAACCCAAACCCAAATCAAAGCAATTGTTTAGCCAATGGTTAGAGTAATTGAATTTCGAAATAAACGCAATTAAATGACAAACAAATATAGGAAAAAACAATAGCAAAATCGATAGCAAAAAACGCCGACCTTTTGTCGATTAAACAAAATATAAATCAAATCAAAGATTTGTTTTGCAATCAATCAATACATACATCGGATTCGAGGAATTCCAGTAAATGTCTGGCAATCGGGCAGAGAGTGAGCCATCGATTAAGAGATTGATAATTAAGTACGCAATTGATATCCAAAGAGTAGTCATCGGATTAGTCATTGCTTTCAACGAAGACATTGTTTGCTCTTAAGTAGACATCGATTAAGACATCAATCGATAACACAATCAAACCATTGCTTATGTAATCAAAACATATTTGTTGTGTAAATCAAATCCATTTAAACAAACTGTTGAATCAAAAGCAGTTTTCAGACAATCCATAAACAAATAAAACAATTTTCGGCCAAAAGTCAATCCAATCGACGATAGGCTGTAATGACGGCCCTATTCTCCGGCCTCTGCACTGGACTTCATGTGCGAAGACATCAAATCATAAATGTCTGCAATGTTTGACTCATTTTTCACGTTTAGCACTCATTTTACGCTCAATTGAAATATTCAGACATTTCTCTTCACTTCACTTAAACATTCAATACATTTGTGTTTTTACTTAACATTCAATTCAATTACATTTGAATATCTAATTAATTACGAATAATATTAAATACAATCAAATCATAACTTTATTCACATAATTGTATTAATCATTAATATATTGTAAACAAACAAAACATTCAATGCATTACTCATTGGAAGGAATGCCTGATTTTGGCAGAGAGTCGACAACTCTGTACACAACACACAAAAGATTATACGAATCCAATGCAATCGAACCAACCTATGACGACAACAGTTACTACACTTTGCATTACACCTCTTCGCCACCACTGCAGCACAGGCTGCTCCACATTGTACAGTATACGCAGTGTAGAGCACAGGGTATAGACTCTATAGAGTAGAGCACAGACTCGCGATATTCAGTACAAGCTCTATGGCATGAGCTGTGCTCTGCTCTCTGGCTGCCATTTCGCTACCACTCGCTCCACCACACTCTTACAGCTTATTGCCACTGCATTGTTGGTACTTTTTTACCTAGCTTACTTTACCTATATTGTTGCATGCTAGTGTATTTAAAAGTCTGTTCTCAATATTTATTTATTTGGTTTTACATTCGGTTTTATGAAACGATACATCAATCAAAAAAGTGTTGGGCCTTTCAAATACTCAGTTATTAAAATAAAGAAAATCTGTTTTATTTTTAAAGGAAATAGCTGTTGAATATTATTTAAAAGTATTTATTTAATAGGGTTTGAAATAATATAAAAATTATGTAACGTCTTTTAAGACAAGTTATACTTAATTTTAGTGCTGCTTTCTTGTGTATTAAATTTTAATTATGTTCTAATTAAATTTGTACCAAGCTTGGTAATTTCTTTTATAGATTAATTTAAAGTTTATGATTATCATCAAATATTAATCAATGTGTTTTAAATTCTATAAAACTAACAAAATTTTAATTTAAGTAGAACAAAATTAACTTTAAACTAAACTTCAAATCAGATAAAATATTTAAACACTATTAAAATTTGATAATAACTTAACTTCACTTTCCTTTAACGCATATA
>JAQIYC010000723.1:0-11808 GCA_034699545.1 Porobelba spinosa | reverse complement strand
GATATTAAAAACAAAAATGTATAAAATGAACATATTTTTCATTTTATCAAAACATGCTTTTAATTAATCACGGCAGTTATTAATGACTGCAAGGTAAAATTTATCTTAGTCTATGTTTTTAAATTACAAAAAATTGTAATTATAAATATGTAAAAAGTATAAAATTCCAAAACTAAATGGATTTAAAACATTATAATTACAAAATTGTGCGCTTTTTGGTATATCTTTTTAAATCTAAAATTTAAAACATGATAAACATTGAAATAATGTTTTTTAAAGCTAATTAATATCTATAAATAGTTTTCAAACATTTTGAAGAATTATTTATTTATATTTTCGTTGTTAGAAAAAATAAGTTAAAAATATTCTGCATATAACACATGAATTTTATGAGTTTTATTGTTTTGCAATTAAATTATTTGGAAAGTTGTACAAGTTCATTCAACTATATCCTAAGAATTTATACGTTTTATTTAGAAATATTTGTAACATATTGTTTACAAAATCTTCGACTTTCATATGTCAGTCAATATTGTTATTTCATATATATTCTCATTATATTAATAA
Source organism: Porobelba spinosa (assembly GCA_034699545.1). Lineage (NCBI taxonomy): Eukaryota > Metazoa > Arthropoda > Arachnida > Sarcoptiformes > Damaeidae > Porobelba > Porobelba spinosa. Next base: position 11,241 of record JAQIYC010000723.1, on the reverse strand, counting down.
AGCATTTGATGTCTATATTTAATTAAATTTGATTCCAACGGAGAGCCTAACTCTCGGATCTGTTCTTCAGAACCAACTCTTGAATCGAATGTATAATAAAAATCAATTTCTAGTGAAACGCAATCCATATCTTTGATGTCGTAATTGTAGACAAACATAGCGTTTGGGCTTAACTTCAGAACAACACAACACTCGAGAGTCTGTGATATATCGCATATACTCTTAATCGGAACAACAGATCTTTACTCATATCAAATCAATTGCTATTTTCTACTCTTTCTCCTCTTTTTGACTTTATTTTGATCAGAAATGACATAAGAATTTACTTGTGTTTCCGCATAATATTAATTGTGTTTATAAGGAGTTGCGATGTTTTGAGAATTGGATCTAATATATCATCAATGGTTAATAGTGCGGAAAATATATTTCATTACATTAATTATAAAATTTTATTTTATTAGACCATTAATTTAAATTATGTCAAAATAGTCTAACAGCTAATAAATCTCGAAATTAAATTAAATTATATTACTTATTATTATTATTGTTCTAAACATTGAGAACATTGAGAATTATCATTGTTTGCCATTAAGAAGTGCAGATAATTACACATTTAATGTAATGAAAACTAAACAAAATTAAAGTTTTAGTTTATTTTTGGCTTTAAATGATAATTCCTGTTATGACTTAACTCGCATTTTTGAGACTCTGAATAACTTTTATTCAATATTTATCATCAGTCGTAATGACTTAACATGAGTTATACATTCAGTGATATTTTTCGGCTAAAGATACCATTGAATGCTTGAAAAAGTGTTTTAAAATATTTGTTTTACTACAAAAGTGTATATTTTTGTTTGGCTTTTCCGTACATTTGAGCAAAAGATTAAATAACGGTTTGATTAATGTCTTTATTGGTAGCGAAGTTAAGCTCTTCTTTCATACATTCCTTGAGTCAGACAAAAGTTATTCAATAAATAAAAATATTGCCATTAATTCGCAAACATCTCAATAGTAGTGAACAGTGTTTTGATTTACGTTTCGTTATATCTATTAAGCTCTGGCCTAAACCGAATGAATCGGTTGACCATTTGTATTAACCTTTGTATTGGCGAAGTGTGGATATGAACTGTAAGATTGTTCGTTCGTCTTATTGTCTTCCGGTCGGTGCCAACGAACCAACTATCGAATCAGCCGTTTGCTAACAAATGCTGTTTTTCTATCAACGATCAATGAGAGTCATCATAAAGAGTGGATGGAATGGTTGGGCCATAGACTGAATTGGCTGTTCAGCCGACTCTATGGCAACTCAGACTATTCCAACTGTTCTACTGTTCTAATAGCAGTTTTCGATGAGGATGAGGGCTGAGGCGCTCTCAGCACAAGTCTCCTCATCTTTCCTCTCGTCTCTTGTGCCGCATCTGCGTTGAGCATAATGTTCACCGACTCTCAAATGATCTGATCTGCAGAGGAACTGCTTTTTCTACAAAAATCTTTTCTTTTCATTCGACGTCAACTATCGAATTGTTAGTTTTCCTCATTTTATTTAACGCTTTTCTAAAGTACTATCCGTTTCACTCAAACTCATTCTTCGCTTCATAACCTGAGGATACTTTTTGTCGATTTAATTCAACTCAATTCAACTCAATTACTCGATTTATTCAATAACTCGAAATTTTAGAATTTATAAATTAGTTTTTATGTATTAGTTTTGATTGTCTTTTATATCTCTCGTGTATTACACTTGCGATTGATGTCAAACTTTTCGTGATGTGATATTTGGCTCAATTTTCGATCTTTTCGACTCATTTTGATGTGAGAAACGACTTTTTCGATCCAAAAACGATTTCATTTTTAAACAAATAAATCCGAAATCGCGACCAAAATATATAATAAGACATAAATAAAAATAAAAAGCCTTTAAATGCTTCGGATTTTTGAAATTATTTATTTGGCTCATGAAAGCAGTCGCTTCACTCGTTTGTTGTGAATCGTTAACTTCAGAAGTTTTTTGTTTTTATCTTACGGTCAGAAAAACTATTAGTTTTTAATTGTAAATAATGTCCTCAACGACTGACGAAAACTGCTCTAAAAAACTGCATATAATGTGCAGTATATGTCGATCTGATGGGCAATAATAGCACTTGTTTTTCACGTAAGTCCGTACGTGCCTATCGACCACATATCAGGTAAGAAACTGCTTATTTCAGACTTTATTTCTGTTATTTGTATTCATAATTGATTTTTATATCTTATTTTAACTTTTTATTTGAAATTTTATTCATTTAAATACAATTAATTGATTTGAAGCCAACTTAAACCCTTAGGCTTTTCATTCCTCGTCTACTAATGTCTGATATGTTTTTGATTATTAAATCAATATGTTATGCATTTGCATAAAATTAAATATATTTTCTTCGCACAGATCTGATTAACATTTGACGCTTCGTTTACTTTTCATTTTTTGTTTCTTTCTGTTGTACCGAATATTGAAATTATTTTATAATCTATAAAATTAAACTTTCAATATATGATGGAATTGAAGTTTAGGTTTTAATGCAAACACTTTAATGACCTCTAAAAGAGTTTCTAAAGAAGTGAAAGTGATTATCGCAACAAAATTTCACGGCTTTATAAACAAAAAAAAACTGTTTTTTCCTATTCTCAAGTCATTCACATATTTTTTGTGCTATTGTTTTGTTGCAATGAATTAAATAAAGATTATATTTAATAAGCAATGGTCTGCTCTGTCGTTAAAATTATATTAAATACTATTAAATGATTTGGAATAAAAACGTATGACTTTAATGATTGAGTTAATGATTATTTTGGTTTATTGATTATTTGTGCTTTTGTTGATCCAATCATTTCTTATCTAATGTATTGAATAATCTATTTTGTATTGCAATTAATCTGAATTATACTCAGTTTTGATGATTCAATATTTACATTAGTGTTTGGTTTGCTTTCGACCAAACAATGTATTATATGGTTACACAAATGCATGACTCGTTTATTTCAATTTCGACTCATTTTAATAATAAAAAGTACAAATAATTAAATTATAATATATAGAAAATGTTTGCAATTTATTTCCTATATCTTATATTTGAATTTTTATTAATTACATATAAATGCATTTAGTTTTTAACTATTATCATTGCATTAAAATTAAACAAAATAAATTTAGATTTAAAACAAGTTGGATTTTTGTGTGTGTTTAAATTTTGTTAAATAATTTTTTGCATTAAAGACGTACAAAAAATGTTTAAATATAACTTTATGTATATTTAATTATTTTAGTATTAGTTTACTTATAGAAAGTTTATTATTTCAATCTTATACCAGAATGATTCTCATGTTGGAAAAAGTAAAATAAATTTAAAAACTTTTGTGTGAAAGCTCATGTGAAAATCTTTGTTTTTTAGAATGAGCCGGATAAGATTTGAACACTTTTTTAACAAATGATTATATATTAAATCCGGATATTATTCGTTTGCAATTAACGTTTTTATGCACTTAGACTCAAAACACAAATTCATTTAATATAATTTGAGTTACCAGAACTAAGTTTGCATTAACCAAACAAACCAAAGCCAACTTCCCTGTCCTCGATCACAACATTTGCTTTACTTTATTTTTTGCACATTTACTCATACTTTTGATTGAGATTGTGATCAAATAGTTATACTGTTTATGTTCGCTGTTATGCATCAAAAGTCTTCGTCTTCTCTAAGCATTTTTGCGGTTATTTTTGTGCGAATTAAGCATTCTTTCGAACATACGATCAGTTAGTTGTGGCAGAACTTGAACTTAATTTGAAACTTTCAGTCTCTTCATTCAGGGCTTAAACTTGTTTATAGAACAGATTAAACTTTTTTATTGAATTTTATTGATTTTTTCTTCAAAAATGATGAATTATCTAAAATATTTTTAAAAACTAATACTTTCGGAGTTATATAATCAGAAGATTTGGCACCAATTCTCGTGTTATGCAAATAACTTTCATTTATCATTGAGTTTGAATTTTGATAATTTTTTTCGAAACTGTCAATTTGTCATTAAATTTGTTTGATTTTGATTTTTTGCATTTGATTTATTGTGGTTTAATTCTGTGTTAGTGTCAAACAGGTGTCATATATTAATTTTTTAAAATAAGAATATTATTCTCAATATTAAGTAGGTAACTTTTTACTATTATTCTATTTCTATTTATAATAAAACAAATTTACAGTAAACAAGTTTGAAAAGCTATAAATTTTTGGGTAAAAAGTTTAATTTATATAATAGTGAACCGATTCTGTCATAAAATCACTTTTTCTTAGCCGTCGAATGTGTGTCGAATCGATCGAATGGTTGCAATCAATGCTATTATTAATTGAACTCTTGTTCTCATTAACCAAAACATTGACTCTTTTGCGCGAATCTTACTATCGTTTCGCTAATTATTAAAGTAATGAATTACTACTTATATTGGAAGCAATGACTTTAGATATGACAACATATTCTATAAGGTATTGATTTTGACGCCAAACCAAATACCGTTTACACTGTTTCTATCGCCAACTAATGCAACATTAATTCGATTTTTACTGAAATTACTTTTGGCTCTGAATTAATGATGAGTTTTGTTGAATAAAAAGCTCATTTGTTTTCCAGCGACTCTACGAGCAATTTGTTATACATTTTGATTTGATGAGACCCATGTAATTTACAGCCAATAGTCTGGATCAAAATATGTGCACAATTTCTCTTTGGCAAACAATTAAACTTAAGAATTCCAATAACTTATTATTAGTAATACAGTTTAAATTATAACAAATCACAGCATTGAGTGTTAAATTGTTTCCACAACTACTCTAATTCAGTAGTTATCAGTAATAACTTATTACTTGAGTTTGAGTTAAGAAAGGGATAAATGAATTTTATTTTGTTTATTGTTTTTATTCAGTAATTGCTAATAAGTTGAGTTCAGTTTTATCTTAATTTTATGAAATAAACTAATGGAAAATTTTAAATGTATCTAATTTGACAATTTTAAGTTTGTATTACACTTTTCTACAGTTTATTGATTTAATAACTTTTGATATGCTATTAGAAATGATTTGATTTATTAATACAAAGAATAACTGTTTTGTTTGATTCCAAGAATCGAATTAATTTTAATCGAAGTTTATAGACATTTATGATTAAATACTTCGATAAAATATAAACTTTGGAAATATTTTTGGTATTTTCTCTTCAATACTTGAAATTCTTTTTTGACCTCTTTTTTAAGTAATATCTAAAGAAATTTATGTTTTCTTTTTATATGATTAACGACATATAGAAATAGATTAATGAATTTAATGAATTTTTAAATAGAAAATCGACTCAAATCTGATTTTTATTCAAAAAATATATTTCTAGGAATGAATATTCAGATAGAAATATAAAATTATTGAAAAAATATTTGCCTTTCGCTTAGTTAAAGAGATCTGATATTACAAGACTTGAGGCAAATATAACTCATTTGTCGGTATATTTTAAATCGAATCTTATATTTCACTTTCGGCACTGAATCCAGTATTGGGTGAATTTTCTATTCTAATGGTATATCAAATAGCATTTGTATAGAACGCCAACATTAGTCGACTTATTATTGTTTAGTTGATTCGTTGCGAATGTAGAGAAGAGAGAGATAGAGAGCAAACAATTTGTTGGAAGCGTTTGGCTTCAGTCAACTGCACTGTTCGTACTCTTTATACATACTCTTCCATCCATTCATCAGTAGATTTCATGTGACTTAGGCCTCAAACTCAGAGTTGAGCTAAATTTAGCCAAACTTTTTGCTATTTTTTCTTTTTTCAAATTTTTCCTGTCTTTGGATTAGTTCTGACTTCGGGTTCAGTCGACACCAGAAGTTCAGTTTATATGTGAGCTATGCCTTTGGTTAGGGCAACACATTTTGGGGTACAATCTCTCTGCTCTCACTCTCATTCCCATTCCAATACTCGGATGGGATAGTAATCCAGTAGTTCTCACAAACATATCATACGATTCTGTTCCTATACCACAAAAAATATCAATAAACTGAGTCTCTTCTGGTAGTCCTTAGTTAAGAATTAACAACAGTATATATATCGCCGTTTGTGTCTCATTACATGTGCTCTTCTCAGCCATATTTGCTATCTTTGAGAGTGAATCGTGTTTTCTAGGATAGTCTCAACATTTGTCTTACAATCAACTGTTTATTCGCCAAATGTTTATTCTCCACCTCTTATAGCCAGTCAACACAATGTGGTCTTTATTATATCACAGATATATATATATTGTATATCGACTGATATGTTAAATGTATGATATGATACGCCTCAGAGCTAATGGCAATACATAACTGTTTTGCTGTACTTTTTTAGCTGTTTCTCAATTAGTTTTCGACTTTTCTCTCATTCCCGAAAAGAGTTATTTCAGTAGAAATTGTTGCACTTCTTATCAAAACACTTGAGTCTCGTTTGAAAAGTTTTTTAAATTGTATTTTTAGTTTTAACTGTCAGTTTCATTAGAAACTAACCGTTATTTTTAGTGTCAAATCCAAACTTGTGTTAAAGTTCACATACTTTGTGCTGCAGTGAAGTGAGTGTGGAATGAGTTCATTAAAATATATAATCAAATCGAAATTCAATCCGAGGTATGTATTAATATTCTTGAGGAGTCCCTATACTCTCGTAACTTATTCAAGACATGAGATATTTCTATTATCTGACTCGAAAAACAATGTGTTTCCGAGCCTTAAGTAGACTTGTGAGTGCCTTAATTGTATGACCTGGACAAAAAACAAATGTCTGTCGCTCGAGCATTACCGCTCCTATTCTCGCTTTGCTTTGGGTTCTCAGTTCCCAAACATTCAGTTTTCAATTTATTGCTTCTATTTCTTAGCTTTTATTCGACTCTATCTCTACTCCGGCTTAAGTGATATAAATTCCATCTGAGCTCCGAATAGCCGTCTTTTAGATCTATTTCAGGCACTGAAACGTAGATTGTCTTCAATTTGTTGTCATTCAACGATTATTGCCATCAATTGTTCTCAACTTTCGTCAGCAATAATAATATTATCGCTTTAGTACTGTTTCACACTTTTCAATAACACTTAAAACTCCGAAACTTTACATATTCTCCGAACCATTTATTTGTCTGTTTTAGACAATATTTTATATAACATATACTCCACTGAATACAAATTTATATCTATTTTCAGATATATTTTTGTATAAAATTACAGTAAAAAACTTTTGCAGTTTTGATATTTCGGTTTTTCTTTCAAGTTTTTTACTATCGATTAGTGGCTCCAAAAAAAGTAAATCTATTTTGGAATCAAATAAGCTTTTCATACAAAAAAAATTTAACCGCTTTTCGTCTCTATATCTGACAATCGATAATATTTACAATTTTATATGCGTTCAGATTTGATGTCTGGATCTCAATTGGATTTCCTTTCAATCGAATCAAATTTAAAGAATGATAGCCTTTTCGAGTGATGGCAATAAATATTATTTTCTAATGTTTTTTATCACTCGTTTCGTCTTTCATTAGGAAATTATTCCGAACTTCGAGAGTGTCTTCGAAACTGATTTAATTTAGTTTAAAGAGTGTTTATGACATTCTTCTCTTCACTTTATTTACAAGAATTTATTATTTTTTACTCCTTTTTAGCCATACATTTCATTTCAAGTATTATTTATATATTTTTGATTTATCAAAGATAGAGATGTGTTGTGTTTGAGTTGTTTTTTTTCCTTCATTGCAATCGATAACAGCATTAGAATTGGTATGAAATGCGTAACAAAGGGCCAGAGAATAGAGTCTGCCTTTAGGTCATTCATTGCATAAGTTTTGATCGCTTAGACAAACTTTAAATTATATATTTCTGAACTATAATTCCATATCTACTCTAAACTTGATGTTGAAGTTTAGAACATATCTTTTACTTACGATATGTTATCAAAGATTTAAACATTGCTAACAATTGTGTCAACTATTGTCATATTTAATCAACACTTTGTTTGGATTTTAAATAGAATAATGTTTTTTGTTTTATAAGTATTTATAAGTTATAATTCAAAGACATTTATTTTGATAGATATTCTAAAATTAAATGCGAGTTAGACTCAGATTGTGATACATTAATGACAGTGAATGTGACCTCTTGTTGCTCCGAATTATTTGTTCAAACAGTTAACACAGACTAGAGTTGTGTTAACTGTAATGTCAGTCGAGTTGTTGTGCTCGAGATGTCGAACGGAAAGTGTTTGCACTCATCGATTGCTTATATATTAGAGTAATATATTGTCCTATCTTTTGGTCACTGATACGATTCAGAGCAACTCTGTGCCTGTGATCGATGTTCTTATAGTTTGGTTGCATTTTCAATGCCATCATTGCCACCCATTCTTGTAATGATCACTGAGTCGGCAGAGATAGTGTGATGGTATGAGCAATAAATAGCGAACACTGAAATGTGCACGGAAAAAGTTTTGCCAAATTATCTATTTGTTTGCCATTTAAATCACACCAACACAACATCACTACTGCATCCGTAGAGCAATTGAGCCAATAGAGTGGTAGAGCACCATTCCTGCATTACTGTATTGTAGGACTACTTGAGAGCACTAGAGCTTAAATGATCAGAAATGTTGAGCACAGTTATGCTTTCCAACTGTAGTTACTGTATGTTTGCCCTAAAATTTTATATTACATTTCGTGATAGTGTTATATCAGAAAGAATAGAAAAACACAACACAATTGAAAATTTAGAATTGATGTCATTTGTCAACTTAAAATAAAAGTTCTCTTGGCATAACTGTCCATGCTCACTTATGCTAAGAATCAAATTGATCCGAGTTTTTGGAAATGCAAAACTTTGAGCGAAGAGAGCTATTGTCGAAAGCAAATGCTAACATCCGCGCCATAACTCACGGCACCAGTTGTTCGCCTCTATTACTCATTACTTCTTTGGGTTTCAGAAATCTTTTGATTTTAAATTTAAATTTATATGACTTAGCGTTAAGTCACTGTTTGTGAAAAATGCTCAATTTTGGTCTACTTTTGCACAAACAAAAATGCACTGGCTTATGCATTGGCTATTTACAAATGTGTATTTCTCGGTCAGAATTTAGTTATACTATAAATTTGTTTTTTATGCATTTTTATTTTGCAGAATATTTGATTCAATTTGTGAAATATAAGTATTTTAATTTTATTTATGAAAATTACGCTGATGCTTTATATTTTGTTACATCTACGGTACTTACTGTATTAAAAGTTTTATTAAATTATATTTTATCTTGCAAACCGGATTATGAAATTAAAAATAAATAATAAAGTATTGTTGGATTAAATCGAATTGATGGCTGAGCTGTCAATATAAGGATTTGATTTTTAATTTATTTGCAATTTATTTCCAGTTTTGCATTTAATAATATTTTGATAAATTAGTGCGTCGAACAAGTGAGCCAGGCAAGAGCCGAGCAGAACAATGCTTGTGTTGGCATATTTTCTAAATGCAAGATATATGAGATTTATCGATGGCTTCACTAATACCTACTTTGCCTTCGCTTTACTGTTTCTTATTCTAATATTTCATTGTATTATATGAAATGTTTTTCTATTATAGAAAATGATTTTTTTATTCAAGTAATTCATTCATTCAATTGAAATAATGTATATATTGTTATCCCAACTGTAGTCATGAAACGAAGACATCTTCGTGGCTGCCGCCCATCGAGTCATGGAATGGTTCCGACGATCACTGCCTTCCCTATGGCTGGGAGTCGGCCGTCGATAAAGAAGGAAAAGACTATTTCATAAAGTGAGTCAATCCATCAAATTATACTAAAATGCAATCGCATTCCGAACCCAAAACTTTGTTTATATCACTAATAAGAAAGTGATTTAATTTAATGCTTTCATAACATATTCGCTACAAATTTGGCTATAATTCTGAATCACTTTATTTAAACGCTTTAATGTATAAAATCCTAATTAAATGTTTAAATAAATTTCTGCTGCGATTTGGCTCCGATTTCTCTAAACGCAATCAAAAACCCGGAAATATATTAAACTATTTTCTCATTTTCTTTTCATTTCGCTATAAATTGCAGTTTATTTTTATTCATATTTTTATTCTCTCGAAAGAAAATATGTTTGTATTTCGCAAATGTAGTTAAAAGTTCAATACTATATATAAAAAATGTTTTTTTACTTCAAATACTTCGCCTTTTTAATGATTTTTACTTTTTTAAAGTACGTTTTGTTTTTTGTGAATTCTTTTTAAACAAATTATTTTTCTCAACTCTTCTTCAATTTTATTGTGAAATTATACCCTCATTAGAATGATCAGTGAACTTTAGAATTTTTGCTTTGTTTTTGTATTTTAATTTTGAAAATTACCCAAACGAAACATATTTAACTATCGGTTCAAAGTATTCTTTAGAAACCAGATATTTCAGGTTTTTTTTGTACAAAATTTAAATAAAATTATAATTATTGATATTGCGATAAAATTTGTGCAAGTATCTCACTTTTTTCTCATTTTCTCCTCTTCCTTTAATTAATTCAGTGCAATAAAGCAAATGAAAATTTTTAATTATATTATTATTCAACCACTAAAGCGATAGAATATCTTAACATTTTTTCCATTTTACTTCTGATCCCTTCCGGCTCTTCACTCGATTATGCCTTTCGATCAAAGAATATATTTCCGTATAATCTGTATATAAAATAATAATAAATTTTCAGTTTATTTTTCATGAATATTAAATCCCGGAATAAAAATATATAGTTTTGTTAAATGAAATGATTTATGAAATCTAATAACTCAGAAGTAATGTAAGAATAGTTAAAATTTGTTTTGCAAACAAAGTTTGAACAAAAGTGGATACAATTTACTTAAATAAATATAATTATATGAAAAATACTAACGAATATAATTCCGAATGTTTAATATAATTTAGAACAACATGAGAATAATGTAAAAACTAACTATTTACTTTATATATTTACTTTTTAAATAGATTTTTCTTTTTCTTAATTTATTTTCAAATTAAATTTTTTATTTAATGTCTTATAAGTTTAAACATTAGTCTTGTTGTTATTCGTATTAATCTTAATACAAGTATTAGATTTAAAATTGAGATTATTTTAAAATTTTAATTGTTTATTCTTATTTAGCTAAAGACCAGGGATGTCGGTGGTCGACGAAGT
>JAQIYC010000722.1:0-11822 GCA_034699545.1 Porobelba spinosa | reverse complement strand
TTGATGTAAGAGAAGTTTAGATGAGATTAGAGATTATAGATTAGTCTTACAGTTAATGAATTGCCAATAAGACTATAATGACTGGATATAAGCGCTAATCGAGAATCAACTGCCCTTTCAGTCGGATTAGCGTATATGCAATGGACAGCAAAGGCTTGTATTACCGACTATTTCACAGCCAATGCGTTGATAACAACAATCCGTTTGATTTATACAATGCGGCCAAAAGTGAGTCATTTTTGATTTGCTTTAAGATTAAAATTTAATCAAAATATCGGTTCAGACGACAAATCATTGATTCAAAGACTATGTCTGCAAAAGAAACTTCCGGTTCATAGCGGATGTGTGAGTCTATCAGTCAATCATTATTCGACAAACGAATCAAACAATTAATTTGTTTGAAATGCAGGTTAACTCGATTTGTTGGAACCAAAGCGGGGATTATATCCTTTCCGGCTCTGATGACCAGCACTTGTGTGTAACCCAAGCCCATACTTATCGGGTATTACTTTTGCCATTCAATTATGAATTTGAGTTAATCCTCAAATTGATGTCAAACCAGATCTTAGCGTCGGTGCGAAGCGGACACAGGGCTAACATATTCAGTGCTAAGTTCTTACCAAACACTGGCGACAGACATGTGCGTCACTTCTTCTAAGTTACCCTAACCTGTATTCTCAAACTATTAATGAATCTATTTTTCAATCAATTATAAACCCAAATAACCTTTAGGTGGTTTCGTGTTCTGGCGATGGAATGGCTATATTCACAAACCTGGAGAGGCCGGACACGTCTCTCGTTAATGTATTCAATTGCCATTTCGGTACCGCATATGAGGTGACAACTGTGCCCAACGATCCGCACACGTTCTTGACTTGTGGTGAAGACGGGACTGTGCGGTGGGTTGACCTCAGAGTCAAAACTAACTGTTCCGCAACCAATTGCAAAGACGATATTCTGTGAGAACTAATGAATTGTTAAACACAACTGTTTTTTTAACTATTGACTCATTTGCTGTTTTAGAGTCAACTGTAGTTATGCCGTCACAGCACTGGCTGTCAATCATTTAATGCCTTATTACCTGAGCGTTGGTTGTGCTGACTCTACAGTTAGGGTTTACGATCGAAGAATGTTAGGCACCCGCGCTCTCGGTTTGCTATTTGTTTATATATTTGAGTTATTGTTTATAAATATATTAATGAAAGCATATGTGGTTTCAGGCAATTATCTGAACAACAGTCTGCAGTCAATGGTTTCCCGGTTCACAGTTCCTGAGTTTGAGACAAAGAACCATAGAATCACATCCCTGTGCTATAGTCCCGATTGCCAGGAAATGCTCGTAAGCTATTCGAGTGATTATATCTATTTGTTCGAAGTGTCTGAGAGAGGAGGGGAGGGAAGGGTTAAGCAGCTGACGAGCGCTTGTGGTTTACGGAAGCAGAAGCTGTCGCCAACTTCTTCCTCGTCGTCGTCTTCGAGTAGGCCTTTCATGAAACGACTCAGAGTTCGCGGCGACTGGTCTGACACCGGACCGAACGCTAGACCTGAGAGCGAACGCGAGACGACAGAAGTGGTGAATCGGCCGCAACCGCTCCACTCGAGTCTAATGCAACGAATGTCTGATGTCTTGACCCGTATTTTCAATTCCCCTCAAAGACAGTCAACTAATAACAGCAATAATAGCGAAAGCTCTCAATCAACAGCTCAGGACTTGAATCTTGTTTCCAATGACACTAATAGTGATTCAGTTTTTGATTTGAATATTAATGATATGAATAGTGATAACAATACTTCAGTGCCGAGTGAGCCGTCGACCTCTTCGTCGGGTGCAGTCACTTCGAACTCTTCTAGTGTTGCAAACAGTGGTTCACTCTCTGAACGACTCCAGTGTTTAGAACAGAATTTAGTCGAACATCAGAGGAGTCTTACAGATGTGAACAATGAAGAGCCGGTCGTTAATCTGCAATACAGTGGACAGGGAGTCAATAGTGGAATGATTACCGTCGAGAGCGGTGTTCCTACCACTGACGCCGGCGTTGCTTCGATGGATGAAGAGTCCAATTCGAATGACATTAACTCAGATCTAGTTTCAGAAGTAATGACAAACAATAGGAGATTAAGTGTCGAAGAAATGGATTATTTGGAGGAAAGGAATGCCGACAGCAATGACGAGGAAGAGAACGAGTCGAGCACTGTATCGAACAGTGGAACTCGAGATCGACTGCTTCAGTCATTCGATGACGTATTGGAGCACTTGAAGGAAGAGAGAGAACAAGAGAGACAACAATTGCCGAACGTATCGATTCCGGCCATAAAACAGAAATATTCGGGACATCGAAACGCCCGGACTATGGTTTGTAGCGCCGGTTATAGCGATTGAATTGAATTTTATTGTATTTTATTGGATATCCCGAACAGATAAAAGAGGCGACATTTTGGGGCAATGACTACGTGATGAGTGGCAGCGATTGCGGACATATCTTCGTTTGGTCGCGACATACGGCCGAACTGGTGATGATTCTCGAAGGCGACCATCACGTCGTCAATTGCTTACAACCCCACCCTTTCGACCCAAGTATTGCGTTTACGTTAATTTGAAGACTTTGTACTAATAAATCTAAACTTTGATTTGTAGTCCTGGCCTCCAGTGGTATTGATTACGACATCAAACTGTGGGCACCGCTCAACGAACAGCCCTTCTTTGATGCGGCGAAGGCTAAAGAGGTATTGGCTTTGAATTAATTGTCGATTCAGTTAATGATTGCTTGAAATGAATATTTAATTTAAATCAAATTCGATTGACTGATATATAACTGGAAAACGGCTTAATTCTGAAACAAAAAATGTTTGATTTATTGATATCTTAATTAATGGTTGTTTTTATTTTTATAAAGCATTAAAGTAATGGTGTTTTAAAAGCAATAATATTTAGCTTCAAATTAAAGCCTTTAATTATTTTTTACTTAACACATGAAAAACAGATAGAATTTTAAGAAAATAAAACAAAATATTCATTGAGCGAAGATTTTTAGTGAAAATGAAATTTGTTTTGAACTTTGGTTTGTTATAAATTATAATATCAACCGTTTTTTAATTATTTAAATACTGTAAAGATGTACAGAAATTATCTTGGGTTTTATATTTAAACTGAGATTTACTGTAGTCTAAACTTTAAGCTTTGATTTAGCTTTTGTTGAAAATTTTCAAAATAGAGTAAAATATTGGAATTGGTTTGAATATTTAATTTAGTTTTTAAAAATTCTTATAATTTATATATATTTTTAATTTCTAATCCATATATTAATTAAATTTGTTTTTAGATGAATAGCTCTTTTATACGGAAACTATTTATATTTAAAGCCAGACTTACTGTACATTTGTTTGCTAAGGCCTTAGGCCTGAAAGCAATTGAGTGGTTGTGAGCTGTTGTGCATTTCATTATTGATTGCATAAAGGGTTGACCACAAAAGCGATCAAAAAAGCAAAACTAGTCTTTAATAAACTGATAAACTTTGGGCTAATTTTAGGTTAACTTTCTTTTTGCGAACACAGATAACAAACCGGAATGAAGTGATGTTGGAGGAGACGAAGGACACGATCACAGTTCCGGCATCTTTTATGATCCGAATGCTAACCTCATTGAATCACTTGCGTTCGAATAGAGGTTTCAAATCAATTCTTATATTATTTTGTTTTTGTTTTATTGAAAATGAAATTTATTTATAAATTTAGTTAATATCACAAAATAATATTTATTTATTTTCTAAAGCCTCGTCCCGTTGGCGCCGGATAGGAGCGGCCGCCTGGGCTGCGGCCGAGCACTCAGGCTCTAATTGATCGCTAGTTTATAGACAGTATGTAGTCTTCAATATCTGCTTCAGACGTTAAATCGATGTTAAAGTGATTTTAATATTAAAATAAAAAATTGTTTCAAATATTAATGACATTTAAATAGAATTTCCTATAAAAACATTTTTTGTGAGTTTTATAAATAAAAGATTTTATTGATATTTATTTAGTTCTAAACTAATGATAAAATAGTTTTGTTTTTGTGTTTTAGTTGACAATCAAATAAAGAGTATTCGTATTCACATTATTAAGACTTAACACAAAAATTGATTAAAAGGTTTCAATAATTTAAAAGTTTTTGCAATAATAGAGAAGTTAAGCATAAAATGGATGAAATGGTTGGTGTGGTTAGCGTTAGAAGAACTGAATGTCTGCGCATTTGGTGTTTAGATTATAGATGTAATCCGAGGCCAAAAAGTTGAGGCAATAGTTTTTGCCCGAATTGTTGTCCCAAAACTCTCTTCCGTCGCCCGTCTGGTATCGGATCACAAAGTAGAGGCGCGGGTGGAAGAGGTCGGGCGACGAGAGCGTGAAGTCGCTGGGTTTGCAGTATATGGCAAATGAGAACTTATCCGTCCGGCCCTCATGTGAGCCCAACATGTAGTTGGCCTCTACCTCGACGTATGACTTCCAGTCATTGAACGTGTATTTGACGAACACTTTTTTGATGAAAGTGTGGTTCAAGACTGAGATTATGCCGTAAACCGACGTCTCGGCCGTCGTTATTGAATGCAAAACCACTGAATCCGAGACGACTCGAGTGGCGAAGTCTGCGCTCAACGATGGGTTCGAGAAGTTGGTCGGAACTAAAGAGCACTTCTGGTTGTGATCTTTGTTGTAGAATTGACTATAAATGAAAGGCGCGGCCAATGAGCTGTGTCTTCGACGCACTTGCGGTGATATAACATAGTATTTGACTGACTCTAACTGTCCGCCCATTGAGTCGGCGAAGCGAACGTTCTTCTTCTCCGTTGGCGAAGTTGGCGACACCAGTGCCTCAGCGATGACGGGCGGACTCTGTCGAAGGATTGACGTACGTCTGATCCGATCGTTCTTATTGAACGGCTTTACCAGTTGTGGCTGATCTGACCCTTTCTTCTGTCCAATGCTCTGATTGGCAGCGGTGGCAGCGGCCAGCCATGCGGCCGCGGACTCGTGTTCGGCACCTGAAGGCAAACCAAATTACAGTATTCATCAATTCAGGCGATATATGGTTTTGTATTAAAGTTTGTATAATATGTCGTACTTTAGAGCAAAACAATTCTCAATTAACCGAATCTTAATTAAGACATGAAATGCAAAACCGAAACTAATTGTTCATAAATTACCGCAAATGAAAAGCTGGTAATTATAAGCCCTGTTATCCAGTTTGCCATTTGGAGGGCTTCGTTCAAATCTCAACTTTAATGGTTTGGGACATAAAGTCATTCCTATCGGCGCTAATAAACCGCTGGGCAATGGAGGCAATGGAGCAGAGCTGCCAACTGTCCCCAACCAACCGACTCAAGACACAGTCGAGACACTTACGACTCTTTAGTGTTGAGAAATAGTTTGTTTATATACTATAGTCGGTGTGAATCGAAATGAGTCGAAATGAACCGAAATATGGTTTTAGTTTATGGCGAATGAGAGAGAGAGAGAAAGAGCACAAGAGAAGGAGCAGAAGGAGCAGCGGGTAAAACATGACCCAAATTCGATTGATTCAACTCCGCTCTCAGAGACTAACTTTTATTTCTCCGCAAATAATCTTAAATCCAAAAACATTTGATAAGAGAGTGATTGAAGAAAAGGCAGAGAATTAGTGGAACTCTAGTCGAACCCCTCCCCAAAACAAAGAAGATAGTGTCCTATCAGGTCTCTAACAAATGAAGACTCAATTCACTGCAAACACACGGTTTGACCGATAAGTTCAACCACTTCTACGCAAAGGCATTGAAAATTATGTTTAATTCGACGATTATTTTACCAATTTTTTGATTAAATTTCTGTAGACTTACTAGAGTTGAGAATTTTAAAAAGTTTAAATCATTAGAACTGGATATACAGTGCAATAGATAGAGAACGTAGAGAACGGGTGCGCTTACACATTGCCTTTATCTGGCTTTCGGTTCTTTATATTTACAACAATTTTCAAAAACAAACTAATCTTTTCTAATGATTTCAATGATTAGTGATTATGAATATTAAGAAACATTTACAACATTTACATTCGTATGCATTTTGATTGGATTTTAGACTATTTACTCAATAGCTGTTCTCACATCAGTTCAAAATGCAACTTGGACAAATTGGAAAAATACGACAACTACTGTAACAGTATATTCACTTTATATCTAGACCCAATTGTAAACTGGGATATTTTAAACAATTTATTTAAAAAATTGTTTTTGAAATCTTTAAAAATATTAAACGATTAAAAGTGTTTATTATTCTAATTAAAATTTGGTGCAAAATTCATCAAGACATAATCGCATACATGTACCCAATTTTTATCACTCACTTGTCTGTATTTACATAATATTTTGATAATAAAATTTAAATATATATTGCATTCAAATTCAAACATTTGTTAAGCACTTAAACATTTAAATAATAAAATTAAGTGAAAAGTCGTAAACAATATCTGTATTTCAAGAATATTCTAAAAAACAAGATATGAATTATATCTGAATTAATGTAACAATTTGTGTGCAATTCATATTCAGATTTAATGCCAGATTTGTTATTCTCTTCTTCGATGTCCAGCCTTGAACTTCAAGACTGAATCACATTATCTATAACTCACTCCTCAGTCATACAAATGCAATGCAATGTTTGAAATCATAAACGCTGTCTATCATAGACTATCAGATATATCAGTCATACCTAATATGTCGAAAGTCTATTCGAATAGAGTTTTATGTCGGGAATTGTTATCATTAGTCAGACATATCATAACAAAGTCACGTAAAGATAGACACAAAACAGTCCTCTTTTAAGCATTAAAGCCTTTATTCCGAATCATTAAATGCTTTAAATCTATGACTAAATGCGAGACAAGAGATGTAGAGTTGTCGAGAAAGACGGCAATAAGTTATACAAAACTGAAAACCTTTTAACTATTGGACCGAAATATTTCAAATATACGAACTTTCGATAAGAAATGAGAAAATATTTGCGTCCAATCGGATCGAGATATTCGTATCAATTTAAGTGATGATTGAATCAAATATATAAATCAATGTTAGTTTCGATGCGAAAACTATTAAGTGATATAAAGACTTCTATAGTTTCTGCTATTTATGGCGAATAAAAATATAAATTATATTACTTTTGAATAATTTAATGTAAATAATGGCAATAACTAAGAGATATAATTCTGAGAAAATTACAGATTATGTCCAAACTTTAAAAGCAGTAAATTATGAGATTTTAGTTTTTACGCGAACAGAGAAATAGTTGAAATAGTTTTGAAAACTTACGTTGGATTATAAGCGCGAGTGGACTGGATATAGACAGACCATAATTGGCTGATTTGTTGGTAACAGCAGTTAGAGAACACATACTATTTGTGGCTTTAATCTAATCAATGTCTACATTCATGTCCGACTACTTTCATACAGACTTTCAAATCACGAAAACATTTTATACAACTTGTGTTTCGAATACATTTTTACTTTAAGTAATTTAAAATAAGTTTAATATAAATTTAGATTTTAAAATATAAATAAAATATAAAAACAAAACAAAATGAAAATTAACAAAAAAAATATGATTTAAAAGTTGTCGTTCAATGCGACTAAGATTTGTGTTTAGTTGACATGATTTTAGATTTTGAAGTTCTATCTAATCGACCACAACATGAATGAAAGCCTTTTCAGAATGTCTTTACCGGTTAGTCAGAAATTTTAATCATTTTTTCGCCAAAACTGGAAATGGTTTTTAGGTCTAAGGTCTGACCCCTTAGGTGTTCTGACGAGTCTGAACCGCCTTTTAATGCAATGAAAGTTCAGATTATAGTTAAAAACACAGAAATCCAAACATTAATCTATTTGATATATTCGACTCATTTAGGGAATAATTTAGCGAATGTTCGTAACACTAAATGCCAGCGAATTAATGCAAAAACTCATTAAAAACCCAAAACACGTGTCATTAAACTCTTAGAAATGAGCGGTTATTATAATCTTGTAATGAGACGAAAGCATATGCGGTATACCTGAGCTTACAGTGCATTTCTGCATTGTCCCTAGGATACCGTGATTTGCGGTATAAATATGCAAAATGGCATTTGATTGAAAGGTTTAACGTCTCACTTGTTATTTAAGTTTGAATTTAAGGCATTGTTTGCAAAATTCATATCTCATATGATTGGAATAAAAAGTAGATTTATTTCAAATCTTTTTTGTACATATTTTTAGCTTAACTTTTGTTCTCAACGATTATAATCAAAGTATCGATACTTTTTCAAAAGTTTATATTCTTATCCAAATACGCGTTATATTTGTCAAATGACTCATAAATTAGCCGTAACTTAATGTTAAAAATATAAATTAAACGTCAATTCTTACTTTCATTGGTGTTGTGAACATCGAAGTTATGTCGTCCACAATAGGATAGGTTCCGGTCAAGAGTCAAAAACCAGCGATCGATTGGCATAACTGTAGTCATAATACAATATGAATGCGAAGAGCGATCTACAGTATAAGCAAATGCAACAAATTGAGTCAATGTCAGTTTTATTATATTTAACGCTTTGATCCAATTTTTAGAAAATCAGATCAAGAAAATACATTCAAATAAAAATAGATTTTCACATAATCTTACAATTGTTTTATAAATTTTTAAGGAAAATGATGTGTATTTTAGACAAAATGGTTGAGATTTGAGATGTGTTTTGTGTGGAATGTTTGCGAAGTCGAGAATTGAAGTATCAGTTTCTATAAATAAATTTTTGAACAACTTTTGAGTTAACAACAAAATCTAATTTTATTTGTGATTATAATATATATACTAACTCTTTAAGTTAGACTAACTTTTTATTTAGAGATAAGCCGTAGTTTTAAATATAAAAAACAGAAAGAATAAGAGCTTTTAAAACATAATACCTCGAAAACGTCAAAATATTTGGTTCGGATTCAAACAACACTTTCGTTTCATTCTTACGGTTTTGTATTTTTATTATTTTAGTATTTTTTTTTGTCTTTGATATTAATATTAAAGTTTAAAAGTTTTGTTCATAAGTCGAGTGACATTAGAGCTGAGACACAAATCAAAGTTATATATCATCTGAGAAGTAAACATTGAAGAAGTGATTACTGGAGGAGTGATCACTCGGTTATCAAAATCAGCTAATTTTTAATGAATTGAAAAGCTGAAAAAACTGATGCAAAATCTGAGCTTGATCACATGGACAGTGCGTGTCTTTCTAGTGTTTATCTGTTTGTATAGCAGAGACACATCAGATAATGCGAAAAACGACGAGTTTTGTCCCGGTTTTGGTCTTTTTATACATCAATGCCATTCCCAATACGCCTCTAAACCAACTCTAAACTGATTACTAATTATAACGAGTCTCTAGTTTTGCGAAAACAAATTTTTTATATGATTGCGAACAATTAATTTATTTGTGTTTGAATTGATTTGAGAAAAATAAAAATAAAATCTTGATTTCAGAGAAGAATATTAGATATTATGTTCCAAAATAAGTTGAGATATATTGAAAAAGTAGGCATTCCTTTGAGTCTGGATCTAAAAACTAAATATTTGGAGATCAATAACAAGATATTTGATATTTGGTGTACATCTGGGTATCAACTTCTAGACCATCGCAAACCAGATAAATCTACAAAACTTTTGAATAAATTTGTGCTATTATTTGGTTTATATGATATTGTAGTAAAAGTGGTGCGAAAACAACCAAAGTTTGTGTGAAATGAAACGCACTCTAAGTTCGCTGTAATCATAGCTATAATTCAAATGCATTTGTGGGCAAAGCGCCAAATCTGGCGATAAAACGCTTTAAAAATACTTATATTAGAGTTTTGACCTTTCCAAGGACTATTCTTTAATTTATTAATTTAAAAATGTTGCTCTGATTCTGCCAATCGACGACTTATTATTAATTTCCCAATTCTGAGCACATCGTTAACCATTCACTCGAAGACTGTCAGACAGTTCTCACTGCACTTCACCGGCTCTACACTTATTCTGTTTTGCCATCTCTTTACCTCATCTCAATTTATTATTTAAAAACTATTTTATTGAGTTTTTATTTTAATCGTTAAAACTGTAATAACCATTAATACTAATATTTGCTTAAATCAAAACTAATTAACTAATTGAGAGACAGACAGACATTTGTAGTACTTATAAGTTATAAGTTTTAATTACAGTAAAAATAATTTTAGGCTAAAAATTATACAAACATAGTTTGCTCCATCATAAGTACCTCTAAATTAATTGTTTGATTAAATTTATAAGTTTGAAGGACGAGATTATATTACCCAGACTGGTTTATACTAAACATCTCTTAGTACTACGAGTTTGGGTTCTATCAAAAGTTGGGAAATATACATATATTCTTATACTTAAGCTGTGTTTTAAAATTTAATTTCAATATTTTCATTGACATATCATAAATTTAACGAACAAACTGAAAAAATAACTTTATTTGTAAGTGAATAAGTATGTCGACATAGTTTATTTACAATAATTACAATTAATGAGATATTAATAAATCTTGATTAGCAATTTTATGAAACGACCAGAAACAAATTTAATTATATCAATAATTTATTATTTTTATTTAAAATTAAATTATAATTATATCAATTATTTTACAAATACCGACTTTTAAACTGAGATTTAATAGATTTGCACAGTTATACACAGACAGCAACTAATCGGTATTCATATCGCGTTATATAATAACATTTATTCCTTCACTTCGACGCCAATTCATTATTAGAATTCATAATACATTTGAATTTATAACAACACTTACTATTGGTTTCAACCCTTTTGGGATAACCACCGAAATTATTAAAAACCAAAATCTCTTCAATTGGTCAGAAAATAACATCCCATAAAACTGCTGATCCAAATGACGTAAATTTTTGTACAAAATATACTAACTTTTTAAACATTTTAAAAGATTTTTAATTATCTAAAGGAAAATATCTAATTTTAAATAAATTATGGCTTAACTGTGCAGATATTAAATGAACAGGGTACAAATACACAGCTGGCATACAGATTTTGAGCCAATTTCAATTATATGTTAATATTTTTACCATAAAAATATAACTGGATAATAAAAAAGTCATTTAACTTAAGAAACAATAAAACATCTAGCTAATAGAGTACAGACTAGTCATTTTGTAAAACATCTGAACCATAACATAAAAATTAAATTTGCTTTAAATCAAAGTTATATAATCTGTTGAGTAATTAAATATAAGTTAAAAATAATTTTTATTTTATTATATTTTCAATTAAATTTGACGACAATTTGTCGTCTGATGTGAATTGACGTAGTTTGACAAAAATGATCCCGAACAAAACTGTTTAAATTTTTGAATGAGACGATATTTCCGGGTAAACAGTTAGAAGTCAAATGTTGAGAGCATTCATTGATCCCTTCATTGATTCCGATATTAAAAATCTAAACCAGTGAAAATTTAAAATCTTTTATTGCTATTAATAAATTATTAGTAATAAAACTCAAATACAAATATTAATTATTTGTAAAATTAAATATAAACTTTGTTTGATGGCTGAAATTTTATTTTAATTTATTGTAATAAATATTTATGTTTCTAAAATTGGTTCGAATTAAAATCAGATAAATCTTTTGCAATTTATACAATCCTTATGTTAAGTGATGCTAATCTCGGTTTTGGGACAGAATTTGTTTATCTATTAGACAAGTCATCATTTCTAAGAAAGTCATGTATTTATAGCCAACTTATCAATTGTCTAATTTAAGCTCA
>JAQIYC010000721.1:0-11825 GCA_034699545.1 Porobelba spinosa | reverse complement strand
ATAGAATCAAATCGAACAGAAGTTCATAAGTTTTGTTTGTATGACAACACTATCTAATCATTGCAATGAACAGCAAATATGACTTTTTGTTAGTCATGTTTTGGGTAATATTTTTCTTTTAATTTAACTAATAATAACTTAACATTTGATTTGCAAATCACAACTAAAATCTGGAATAAGATTTGAAAATAAAGTGAATATTAAATAATAAAATAATTTATTACTTAAAACATTGCAAACAAAATCAGATAAAGTTTTAATACTTGAAAAGAAATGATTTTTTAATGATTATTACAAGAATTGCATAAATTATAAGATTTTCACTAATTTACTAAATTTCAATTTATTGCAATTATTTAGATTAGAAATACTTGACTCAAAAATGTGAAATTGTTTTTTAAATTTCAACAATTAGTTGACACAATTTATTCAAAATATGTACGAATTGTTGAATCAAATTAAAGCTGTTTTAAAACGAAATACGTTTTACATTAAAACAATTGTCCGAATAATTGGAGCAATTTTAAAGACTTAAGGAGTGATGAGAAACTGGTTTAGTTTAACTCATTATTCTCTTTGTATTTCATTATTGTTATTATTTTTTAAATCTTATAAAAATAAAAAATTCTCAAAACAAACTCAACAATAACTTTAATAATTTAATGATATCTTTAATGATTAACATTTTATTTTTTAAGTCCTAATTATTTGTGAAGATCTATCAAGGTAAGTTAAAACAAACTGGAGCGCAAACTAAGACACTCATAAAAACTCTTACTCTTAATGATATGAAAAATGTTTGCTTTAAATAAACTCCAATTGACTTAATATTTTGATAATTAGATTCCTATAATTAAATTATTATTCATTTGAATAATGAATTTTAATTTAAAAATATTGCAATCAATTGATGTTAACTTAAATTATATAATTGAGCTGAAGATTACAATTAACTCTAATTAATCTTAAATTCAAAATTTCATTGACAAGGATAACATATTTGAGTAAAAAAATATATAGTTAATCATCGGTTCATCGCATAAAATATTCAAATCAAATATTCTTTAATCGATTTGATATTTAAAGTAATTTTTATAAAAATTTATAAATATATAAATAAAATCATTAAATCATTTAGAAGTTGTACTAAATATTCAAAACTCGTGTCAATTTAAAGACTAGTTTTCTATAAACTTTTAATTACAAATCATATTTCAACTTAATTTAGATTTAATTGCAATTAAAGTCTCATAAATGTGAGAGAAATGTAATCCAAAACTGTTTTCAAATGCTTTCATAATATATAAGCTTTTGGAAGAACTAAAATAAATCCCAAACGAGTTTGAAGTAAAGCCATTAGAGCTTCACATTTAGATTATGTAAATTTGTTGCAAACAATTGAATCGCACAGACATTTCGGCGATTTCGTGATTTCTATTTTAATAATAAAACTATATTTACTGAAAATATTTTCGAGTTTACAAAACCTTAATTAAATAAATTATTATTATTAATAATAACAAATATATCGATATTTGGCACAAAACACAAGTTAACAATATTTGCGAACAAAGTATATCTAGAAAACAACCCAAACGTGAAGAACAGCAAAATAGGTAATAGGTCTGACCCTAAGCTAAAAGAGTGTTGACAACAAAGTTTGGGTCAACACCGGACGCAATTGCCAAAAATGGTGGAACACCTGTTGATCGGTCTTAGGTTTAGTTGCTTTCGTTTCATAATTTCTAAAACTCAATCTCTATTATGTAGAGCCGTCGCTCTGCCAACTGTAAGAGTTTGCGATACAGTATAGCACATTTTATCTTGCTAACATTTACCGCACTATTTACTTAAATAATTAATTGATTTTAAATTTAAGTTAAAACAGAAATTGAAAAATATTAATTTTGCCGAAATTAAAACTTTGTTGATATCCATAGTATGAATCACTAAAAACTATCACTCAATCCAATCGACAATAAAAGACATTTTTATTACTGAGACAAAAGAATTAGAAAATATTTAAAAAATAAATTAATAATTAATAATTATAGTTTAAAATTTTAAAATAAATAATTGAATATAAACTAATTTATAAAATTAATATAAATTCGAATTAATGGTTAATTTAATGAGTAAAATAACATAAAGTTCACTTACATCCGCATTTTGGTGACGCTCTGGTTTAGTGCACTTCACACCGATATATGCAATGCAGGTATGGCAGAGGTATAGCATAGGTATAGCGATTCAGGTATTATATAACGCAGACAACAGTACTCTGTATTTGTGGCGTAAGTCAAACGCTGTATCGATACGAGTGTATCCCTGAAGCGAGTGATGCCCTGAGAAAAGTAATGCTAAAACTTTTCATCCATTAAACAGCTTAAGGGCAATGAAACCTCGCATTTCGTAATTATGTTTCGCCAATAAATGCTTTTGTGCTTTGTTTGACTCCGACTCCCATCAGACCTATCAGACCCTTCACATTCCTCTTTGCTTTTCTCTGCATTCAAATTAACAAATTTAGTCCTCTTTAAGATCTGATTCAAAATGTAATTCAATGTTTGAAACTTATAACTAATAACTGTTAATATTTTCTTTACAGTAATAAAAGTCCTTAAATAACAAGATTTAGAATAAGGTCTCGAATCGATGCAAACTTCGTGATTACTTTGTATTTTTATATTTTTAATTTTTGATTTGTTTTTCATGAAAATAGCAAATAATTTAAATCCAATCTTAGATATGAATCAAATTACAGATTTGATTGAACTTTAAATTTCATTTAAGTCTTGTATTAGATTTTCAGAATAAAAATCAAAAACACATTAATTGTCTGTTAAACCAGTTTTCAAACCCAATTCTATCCAATAATCGAAACAATTGCTGGAATTATAAGTTTTGACAATTAATATGAAGTGAATCTAAATAAACAAAATTTGAAACACATTTTAAAATTAGTCTTTTTATCTAATCAGGGGTTAAAATAAAATAAAATCAATATTTCAATTGATTCTCAATTAATATTCGATTCACATTTCGACGGCTTTTTATAAGTCTATCAATTGTTCGATAGATTTAAATTAATATACAATACAGTATTTGTTTTTAAATAAGTTAGTATTTAAACAAGTTTGTTTTTGCAATAAGTGTCAATGAGAAAGAGGCCGCACGCGCTGCAGTCACATCCAGTAGCTCCCTGTGCTCCCTGTGCTCCCTGTGCTCTCTTTGTCATCCATGTGTTGTTGATCTCTGAGTGCAGTCGTGTCTCAAACATAAAGTTTTTAAATGAATTTAAATATAAAATAATTGATTATATGAGAAAAGAAAGATTAATAATGAAAACAATTATGATTAGCCGAACCAATTATAACGACTTCCTTTCATTATGTCTGCGTTAGAATTTGTCAATTGGCACTCAAACTACCTTGCTACCTTTCTTGTTATTACATGAGTGTGGGATAACTATAGAACAGCAATGAGAGCTGTTTCTCAAACTATAGTTTATCTAACACTTAACCCAGTATTGACCTCACGATTAATTCATCTTAAGCTATTCAGATATATTTTAGTTCACATTCTATTAATAACAAATATAATTATTCTTAAAATTGTTTGCATTGAAACTGTCGACTAAGCAGTTATGAGTAAATTATTTAAACCAAAACTACCGCTTTATTTGGTTCAGTTTAAAATTAGGTAAATCTCACTTTTGTACAACTATTACAAATAAATAATTTATACAGTAGACTCTCTCTATAGTGAACAGGCAAATGTAAGCAAAAAGTGTACACAATAGAGAGTGTACACCCAAGAGAAATTTTTTATCATTAAAAGAATAGCAAATTTGTCCAATGACATTTGATTTAAGTGTACACTTAAAGGAGGTAAACACCCAAGAGAGGTGCACTATAGAGAGAGACTACTGTATTATATTAAACAAATAAAAGGTGAAATTTGAAGCATGAACATTTTTAGAGAGATATGATTTCCAATACCCCTCTAAACAGTGTACACACCGACTATTAAAATTTTTTGAAACTGAAAACCATACTGTAAAAAATTTTACTATAACCCAGGGTTGACCAAGGGAGGGGTTCTAACCCATTCTTATTCTGGAAATTTTGGTTCCAACCCCGCTCTCGTTGGAGAAGTTCGGTCCAAAACCTAAGTGCGTTGTGCTTTTCTATTAGGGATGGCCAAGGTCGGCCAGCTCAGGGGGGGGGGGGATCAGGTAGGGTAAAATGGCGAATTTTTTTTTAAAATCCGAAATTTTTGAGCTGACCCCCCTAGACCCCCCTAGGATTTTGAGAAAAATGAGTCATTTACCCCTACCTGAACCCCCCTGACCTGACTCAGTCCGGCCAACCCTGATTGTAGCCCAACCAATATAAGGTAACCGGTCTAAACTATTGTCTTAGCAAAATCAGTTGCCTGCTTGAAGAGTTAGTTGGACCCAGGAGGGCTCTGCTACCTTTCGCTCTCAGAAGTTGGTTGTGCTTGGTTGAAATGCCGCCAACACAAAGCACCCAATTTACACTCCATGTACCCTTCCGTAGCGCCAAAAGCAACGCAAAAGCTTTACCGATTGCGACCAACAGCTCTATCAAACACAGACATTACAATATCTATTTTAATTAAATTTAATATCGACAAATGTTATTCAGACATTATTGATAGCATTAACTATTTTAATACTCTATTCTCAAACTATACCCTCTCTATGGATTGAAAGTACTAACCCACCAATTTTGTTTTTGGATTAAAAAAGAATACAATTTAAAATAAAGATTTTTATATTAGAGATAAAATTTTTATACATTATTTATTTATAATTAATAAAAAGTTTGTTTATTTACCAAATTGAGTAATAGAAGAGAAGACAAGACTTAACGAAACAAAATAATTTATAAATAAATATAAAGAATATGGATTATAGAATATTACAGTATATTTCTATCTATTAATGGGTATTATGTTCATGTCTGTACATTAATATGAGACATGTCAACAGTGGGCCAAGCCAGGGAGGGGGTACCATATAGGAGATAAACCAAAAACAATTCAAATCTGCATTTTTTTACATTGTTTTTAACTGAACTTAAAACAGATTAAAACTAAACTTAAACTAGATTAAAGTAAATTATACTGAATTTGAAATAAAGTTAACTAATTTACTTTAACTAGATTTAAATGAGTTTAACAATAATTTAACAAAATTTAGTAAAAATATGTGAACCTAAAAATTAGCTGGCTGGTTACTTTAATTAATCTTAAAATAAATTTTTTGTTTTAGCTAAAAATAATAGAATTATCTTTAACTAAAAAATATTTTATTTTTAAAGTAAATTCTGATTAAACATAAACTAAGTAGTGTAAAAATATTTTACTCCAGACCTGTTTAGAGTTTAGAGACTCATTTAACAAATGCATATTTTCTTTCATATACAGTATTAATACTTCTGATTAGTTAAAGTTTTACAAACTTTGCTTAATATAATTTATCCAAAACTTTATTTGCATAAAAAACATATGACTAACAGAACAAGTAATTAAAAATTATTATTTATAAATATGTATTTATAACTTATAAATTATAAGATAATATCAAAGCCAAAGTTGTTGAACCACAAAGATTACAATTTTCTTTAATATTTGTTTAATATATCTTAATCTCAATATATTTATTTCAAATCTAATTCTAATTTTTTAAATGATATTTAAGTCACTTTTTGATGGTTTAATCTCTGAATCGTTTTTATATTAATTTTTTTAATACAAATATTTTTACATTCATTAAGTGTTAGTAAAAACTACTAAATTATAAAAACACAAAATAACTGGTTTGTATCTAATCTTTGTTTGCAATCATTCTTTTGAAATGATTTTATTAATTTATTGGAAAAAATTAATAATACTGTAGATTAGAGATTATCTGTCATTTAGAATCTAAATATTTAACCTGTTCCATTTTATTTGAAAAACTAGGCAATTGTGTAAAAAGAATATCGCACTTAAAAACCATGATTGAATTTAAAATGTTTACAATTTATTAGTTTGATTTTATTATAGTATACTCTGCTTGTTATGTCTTAAATTAAAATTATATTTTGTTTCCAATAAAACTCACCTTTCTAATTTACAATTATAATTTAAAATTATTTTCAGACCATTTAATTATTTATTGTTACGGAAAATAAATTAAACAATTAATTTGATGATACAGATCTAATGATAATTTTTTCATTGATTAAATTAATAATTGATTAAACTAGGCCTCTAGTAAAGAATAAATTAATTAAATTAAAAAATATATTTATTGGTTGCAAACTATTAATCTGTTGATTAAATTGATTCATTTGCAAAAGTTAGGCTCGAATTTCAAATACTGTTTATATTATTTAATAAAACTAAATCCTAATTCATTTCAAAGTATATTTTTATAATAAATTAATTTAAATTATTATTTCAATCGTTAGTTTCAAAGGATTTTGATGGCAACTCCTTAATAGATAATTGTTTGAAAAACTAATTTCTTATTCATTGAATTAATTCCCTATTAATAGCAAATTGAATCACTAACAGATCCGCCTTCGACTACAAGATTCTTCAATTTTACACAAAATTAGAATTCAAACTAATTTAGGAAAACAATAGTTTGAAAACAACACAAAAACGCCTTTTATAACAAATTGCATTCAATTATATATTACGGTAATATTTTTTAATTTTAAAGAAAAATATAATTAAATAATTTCAGATTTATTAAGCATTTAATAGAATAATAAAAAACAAAACAAAAAATTTAATTTTGAATTTTAAAAAAAGACAATAAATACAATAATTTATATAATTATTCAAAATATTACAAAATAATTTTTAAACCAATAAAAAATAAGTTAATGTAAAGTTAAATTAAAATCATATAAAATAATTAGAATCGATTCGACACTATTTGCGCGTATTATTAGTTTCCAAAACACAATTTAGTCATAATTAAAATCTTCAAATAAATGTATAAATCTTTAGCAAAAATTGCATAAATAAACAGAAATTCTAATTATATTACCAAACAATTAGGAAAATTAATTTAATTGAATGTAAACTCTATTTGTGTTTAAATCCAATTTAATGTAATTAGCAGTAAATCATTGAATGAATACTTTAATCAAAACAAATGCATTTCCATAACAAGCGCTCCCTTTCTATTAGAGACAATCAGTTGCCAATCGATTGGCCACACATTTGGCAGAACTTAAAGGAGATTCAGATGTGATAAACAAATAGTTGTTTAGCAGAACGACAGAAGTCATGACTAGGAAGGGCTCATATATTATACAGAGCTAATATATATTTGGAATCGACACACAATCAGAACCCATCAGAATATTCTGTACAAAAGTTTAAACAAAAATAGTTTTTAAAACATTAAAATTGAATTAATTTAAGGATTTTATGACATAAGTTAAACACTTTCTAATAAAACAATTGTTGAAAACATGTTTTGTAGACAATATTCTGAAGGCATATAAAGTGGTTTCGATTCCTCTATAGTTATATCTTCTGATTTGAACGAAATGTGTTATTATTTAGCGATGAGTTACTATTGTTCGCAATATTTTGGTTCGAGTGCTCTTCAGTGCCGCTAATTCTTAAGACTAATGGCTTTCCTCGAACAGACTCTTCATTATCTGAGCCTTCATTCTGGAACTGAATGTATTCGTCTTCACGTAAGAGGAGGTTCTGTTGCGAAGGATTACTGCTTTCGCTCAATAACTGCTGAAAACTACGTCTTCTCCGGCGCGAGAAAAGTCGAGCCAATTGAGCGAATTTACGTCTCGAGACTTTACCCATATGTTTGACCGTTTCCTTGAAGGCGGCGTCAGAATCGGTATGCGTTGAGGCGTTCGATGCGGTGCCTAAACCAGTGCTATTCGTACCACTACTCACGCGTTGGACACAAATATTAATTTGCTTTCAAAGCATATCAATTGAATTGAAACATAAAAACAAAACAAATCGATCCAAACCTGAGATCTCCGGTCGAATCCAACTCCAAAGTCGACATAAAATCTATAAACAAAAAGTAAACGATTTAACCATTTAATGACATTCAATACAATTGTCTTTTGGGTTCGCTTTTACAGTTCAATGAACTCATTATATCCCAAAACTAAGTTTTAATTCTAATTCATAGATTAATTCTGTCTCCACTTCCTAAACTCAGTCTCACCTATTATTTTCTTAATAAAACAAGCATGTACCAATTAGATTACATTTACTCAATTAACATTAACATTGAATTTCAATATTCTTCGGTTTTTATAGTCGAATAAATTTTGTGTTTTCACAAAAACTATATTAAATTGTTTATAGATTTGAAAACAAAAATCTAATCAATATTTTAATGATATAACGCTTGAATTGTATGCCAAGACTTAAATGAATTTAAGTCAGACTTGAGTGGATAAGTTAACGATTAAACGAGGAATCGATTAACCAGAACAAAGGAAACCATTCTTCAGGTTTGTTTGATTTGATGGCAGATATAAACAATAAACCAAAAACTCAATTGATTTTCGAATATATCGTTTTGCAATTACAACTAAAACTATTATTTCTATTATTTAATGTTTTTGTGTAAACGAGCCCAGACTTACTTAAAAAGGAACCGAACAATTTTAATAAGTATTGACAAGAAATACTCAAATATTGTTAAATTATTTTAAATCAATACTTATTTGAAATTAATAATTCAATAATTAAGACAAAAATGACGAAGATATCCACCAATAGAGATTAAGATGAGAGGAAATAAATGCAAAATTTAGCATGTTACATATTTGTCCCAATTGAAAAATTACTTAATTTTGCTTAGCTTTAAAACTAAAAATGCGCAAGGCTGTCACGGGATACCTATGCCTGACTATTTTGCTTCTGAGAGGAGGAGGAGCTATTATTAAAATTTAGTATTTAAAATCTGTAATAAAATAGTTGCCCAGCTGGAAATAGTATTTAAATCCCCCCCCCCCCCCTCCCACTGCAACATTGCAGATGTAAACCCAACCCAATATAATAACATAACAATAATAAAAGAGCACTGGTAGTCGACTATAGAGATGTTGTTGTTGTGGTTCAAATTTGTAGTACAAACTGAATTGAAAATACCTTTATTTCTCCGCAATTCGCGCACAAACTCTTCATTTTGTAGGAAAATGGCAACCCTTTCGTCCTCTAAGAATTGGGCCAATTCGGGGTCATCTGTACTGACAGACAACTGACGCTGTCTTTGGTTTTCTTCCATTCTCTAAAAATAACAAATATTTTAATATAAAAATAAAGTTCAAAACAATTAAAAGTTTACATAATTTGTTGCATTTTATTTAAATTATAATTATTAATGTTATATAGCATTCGGTAATTGTTTTGAAACTAAACTCTAAAACAGTTCTTAAAATGTTGTCAACACATCCAAAATTATAATTAACAATTGACCAGGATAAATACAGCACAAAAATACCTTCTTAATTGCTCTTTAAAAATTTTTTAAAATAAAAATTTAAACCTTGAATAATTTTAACAGGAAAATTTCTGTTGAAAAGGAAGATTAACTATATGTCAAAATAATCTAATTTCCTTTAATTAACAATCATTTCTTAAAACTAAACTGAAAATTAATTTTTACATAAAAACGATCCAATCCAACAGTTGTGCGCAGAGAGGGAGGGCTTTATTTGTCACTAATATTTATTATAAGAATCAGCGTTTGATTGAACTTTTCGTATTACTAATAATCCAGGTTAGCCGAGACAACCGCAATTTCACAGATTTTTATGTAAAAATGGCGCAAATTTGACTAAATTAAGGCTAAATTTAGCTCAAATGCAGTTAAAACCGCTTTAATTTCGGGTTTCGAAAAAGCGGGTATTTAGGCGGGAATTCACCATTTTGTTCTTGAGCTGGTCCTTACCCAGAATCCTCTCGAATTTTGGCCAAAATAAGTCATTTACGCCTAAACACCCTGAGCTGATGTACCTTAGCTAACCCTAATCGTAATCGTCTAATGAAAAGATAATACAATGTATTTAATCCCAATTAATGATTGAATAGAATTAGAAAAGAAAACACGAGTCGAGAGAATGGGTGGTTCCGAAGGCGCACATACGGTATAGACAAACCCAAACCCAGAATAAGTAATAATTAAATACCTGTTGGAGTAATGCTGAGTTAATAACAGTGACTTGACGTGAGGGTCGAGTCAAACCCGAGAGCTTTCTTTGGTTTTCGTCGGGTTCTATCCTAAGAAAGTCATTGGGAAGTAGTCCTAAAATGGGAGGATTCCAGTGCCGGCTATAGCGCAACGAGTCCTTCGACGGACTGGCGCTGGCGATAGCGTTCGCATTGATTGCTGCCATCGATTTGTTCGCCATTTGTGGCAATAAATTATTTAATTTTTTATTCGACTCTTTCTGTTGAGGCCTTCTATTAGGACTAGTATTGAGTGGAATTGGTTGGGATTGAAGTGAGTTGTAAGAGGGAGGAGGAGTGGCCGGGGAGTAACGCGGCGGTACCTGTCGTCAAATCAACGATTACGACATCAAAGCACGGAATTGAATAAAACTAATCAAACAAATACTTCATTATTGCCGTCACTCGCGTCCAACTCTTGACGCAGTCTTTCGTTTTCCGAATCCATATTCATTTGCAGCAACTGATCAATGGTTGCGTCGACCGCCCCGTTGTTGGCCCGAAGAACCGCTTCGATCACGTCTTCATCCATTTCGGGAAACATTGTCTTGAAGTCATTCATCGCCTGATGGAACTCCAATTGTGTCACACCTGACCTCTGGCTCAGAGCTGTCATTGTTTTAGTTTTGCTGTTATACTAACACTAATTGTTTGGCTTTTGATTTAATAATTATTTTCGTTATTTATTTAACTTTTATTTGAAATTACTTTTAATTAACAAATTTAAATAATTATTAGATTTTTATATAAAACAATCGATTATTTAGTATTAATTTCCAAATAATTTCTTTTGATTATCTTTAATGAATTGGAGAACAACTGGCGATTGCATTAAACTCTGAAAACAAAATAAACAATTAATTTGTTAATAAATTATCTCAATTGTCAGTTCATTTTGCTTTTATTTACTGTATGTAAAATATAAAACCATTTTTCTGTATAAAAAACAAATTAAATTATTTATATTTTGAGATTAATTATTATATTATAGACGACTATTATTCAAATATAAAAATTATAATCATTTTTTCATTTATTGGATTTCAAATCAAATATAATTAAAAAATAATTTTAGTCGTTATTCGTCACGACAGAAATGTAGGGCTGGGTGAGAGGGATGGGGGTTGAGTGGGGAATCAATCCAGTCAAACATCACTACGTTATTAACTAGATTATTTTTTAATATTTAATTTATATAAAATAAGACAAAAATATCTCATCTTTATCAATAACTGGTACACTATTTAAAATTTTAATTTAAAATGTAATTCTAATAGTAATACTAATTGGTTAACAAATCTTCAATGTTAGCAAATTGTAATTGCTGATAATGAAAATTGTTAAAATAGATTTAATACATTAAATATTAATATTGGAAATAATACTTTTCATTGTTAGAATTTCAACAAGATTTAATTTAATAAATTAAAATTTTCTCAAGTTCAAATATTTTTACTAAGAATTCGTACTTCAGAAGCAACAAAGCATGTTTTCCTAGCTCAAACAAACTTATTTATATTATCGCAATTAAAAAACATATATAATAATTAAAACTTTAAACTAATATCTAATCA
>JAQIYC010000720.1:0-11826 GCA_034699545.1 Porobelba spinosa | reverse complement strand
ATACCATGTTAAAGTAAGAACGGTAGACCACTGGAACTAAACCCATATGCCTTTTTGCCGTTGAAAGGCTTACATAATATATTTATGTATTAATATATTTTAAAATAAGAATTTATAATATATTCTATGCATTACATAAGCAAATTGTACTCCAAGTACACGAGTTATTAGAAAAGCTATGAAAGCCTATACTCGCAGTCTATTAATAACCAGCGATTAAGTCAACAATTGGTTTGCATAGAGTGTACGCAATAGTGAAGTAAAAGCAAAAGTCGACTCAAACCACAATATTATTGCCATTATTACGCAATCAGTGCTATCAACACAACAACACAACCAGTGCTTCAAATTGAATAATAATTGAGATTTTAGTGCAGATTAACGTTATTTTAATCATTAAAACAATAATCGCAACAAAACAATGAAATTAAATTCAATTAAATTACAAACTTTTATAATTAATTCATTGAAAATATGCATAAATTGTTGATAATATTAGTGACACTTCAGTTGTTGCCATTCCTGCCATTCCTCGCCTGCAATGAGGTATTCGTTAAGACAATTGTTTTATATTAGCCATAAATTAAATCAATTCATGCCTTCCGGTGCTCAAAGCCAGTGGCCATTCGAGAGCCATCTCTACTGATATCGACACTCGACGGCACTCTTCATGCCGTCGGCCAGAGGTCTGGTCTTATAAAGTGGTCACTAAACGAATCGCCGATTTTGAAGTTACCGTCCATTGAGAACGTGACTCAACAGCAGATCCGGAAAACCCTGTTTCTGCCCGACCCTAAGGACGGCTCTCTCTACCTCTACAATGGCTTCAGGTCTGACCACACTTTCACTCATTCTTAGTCTTAACTCTAATTCATATTTCAAATCAAATTCTATTGATTTGTGAGAAACACCTCTTTTACCCAATTATTAGTCAATGCTTTCAATCAATCAGTTGTTGGAAAGGATTTCAATTAAATAAAAGATTTTTAATTTTATTTAAATCTTTTGGTTCAATGTTTAAAAGTTTTGTTAATTTCTGAATTGATTTAATATTTTATTTAAAATCTATAAAATTTACGAATAATTAAAAATAACTTATTTTTGGTTTTATATTAACAATAGAAAAAGATTTAGTTTAACTCAAATCCACTTATAATTGCATTTAATTAAAACCAAAGAATATCTTTAGGTTTAGTAATATTTGAGTTAATATTTCTAAAATCTAACCAATTGTCGACTGACAGCGCCGTTGACTCGGAGTCGGAACGGGAGTCGTTAGAGAAGCTGCCGTTCACTGTGAGCGAACTGGTCTCTTCCAGTCCCTGTCGCAGCTCTGATGGCATCCTATATACCGGCAAAAAGATCGACGAATGGATTACTATTAACGCACAGACGGGACAGAAAGTGGATGTTCTGAACGGAGACACTCCAATGTGTCCGTCGCCGCCGATGGCCACCAGTTCTTACGAAACGCAAACATCGAATCTGCTATTTCTCGGCAAAAGTGAATATCATTTATCGATTTTCGACTTAAAAACCAAAGAGAAGACTTGGAATCTGACTTATGTCGACTTCTCGGCCTCCGCGACCTCTTCTATACCACAAAATTCGTACGAATTTCTTCACTTGACTTCGAGCACAACCGGAAGGATTGCAACAATCGATTTGTCGAACGACGCAAACAGATTCTTATGGACTCTTCAGTTCTCGTCTCCAATCGTATCGGTATTTCAGTTCAATGACGGCATTACACCTGTTCTCCGTCGGGTGCCCTTCACTACCATAGGCGGAACAGTAAACCCGAAAAATCTTCGCCAAAGCAATCCGTTGTATCCGTCGCTATATATCGGAGAAATGCCGGAATCGAAGTCAATGTACGCCTTAAGCACTTTAGTTGACTTAACCCAAACGGTTCTCATTCCGACCAAAAAGACACGAAAACTGTTGATCGAAGGGCCGGACGGAAAGAAGTCATCGATGAACTCAATTAAAGACTATTTCAATGTTTTGGTTTTCGGTTATTACGAATATCCGGAGTTAATTAAAACCGAACTCTACTCTCAGTTCCAAATCAGTCAAACCCTTCGCAACAACTTATTGACTGAAGACAATCGGAAGTCAATGGAAGAGCCGAACATAATATCGAATTTATCCATAAATATGCCGACTCTGGACGTGAACAACAACTATACGGAACTGTTGCGCACAATCCTGACATTCCTGACGGGCGTCACAATCATTGCAGTCATTATTTACTTCAATTCGAGAAAATCGATTCGAATTCAACACAAGAGTTATGACTCGAATTCCATATCCATTGGGAAGATAACCTTTGACCCCAAGTCTATCATCGGGAGGGGCTGTTCGGGAACCTGTGTTTACAAGGGTTTGTTCGAAAACAAGCAGAAGGTAGCGGTCAAGCGGGTAGTGGCCGATCACTTCGTGTTAGCCGATCGCGAGATCCAACTTCTCCGGTCTCTACAGCACCCGAATCTGATCCGCTATTTCGCCACAGAGTCGGACGACATGTTCCGTTACATAGCCATAGAATTAGCGGACTTTACACTCGCGGACTATATTGAGGGGAAGAGCGACGCCGTTGTCGACTCATTCCAACTCTTGCATCAGTCGTGTCTCGGTTTATCACATCTCCACTCTTTGAATGTCATTCATCGCGATATCAAACCACAGAATATCTTAATATCACTTCCATTGCCGCCAAATAATATCAGAAAAGTAATGATATCTGACTTTGGAGTTTCGAAAGTATTAACTTCTGACCACTCCTTCTCCACCGAAGTCTCGGCAGCTCTGAAGGGAACTGAAGGCTGGATCGCACCGGAAGTATTGAAGTCGAAACTCGAACGACTCATTTTCAAGCCCTCAAAGCCTATCGACATCTTCTCGATGGGATGTCTGTTCTATTACACTCTTAGTAAAGGTCAGCACCCGTTCGGTGACCTTTTGCACCGGCAGTCGAACATCCTTTTCGGTCGATTCGACATAAGTGAACTGAAAGGCGAAGAATCGTTGACTGAGTACAGTCTCGTCCAAACTATGCTAAGCCCTGAGCCGAACGCCCGGCCAAACATTGAGGCAGTTGTAAAGCACCCGATCTTTTGGAACCCAAACAAGTCATTGCAGTTCCTGCAGGACGTGTCCGACCGTATAGAGAAAGAACCGGTCGATTCGCCTGTTGTTATAGACTTAGAGCGCGGGGGTATTGATGTCTGCAGAGGGGACTGGAGGCGACACATATCGATTGAGTTGCAGTCGGACCTCAAGAAGTTCCGTTCCTATAGGGGTTCATCAGTGCGCGACCTATTGCGGGCGATGCGGAACAAGCGCCACCACTACCGCGAACTGCCCCCTGAGGTACAGCAGTCTTTGGGTGCGATTCCGAATCAATTCATTCAGTACTTCACGTCTCGATATCCGCGGCTTTTGATTCACTCATTCATTGCATTACAAAACTGTAGAGAAGAGCAGATATTTGAGGCCTACTATCAAACCGATTCAGTTCTGTTCGAACCGCTGCCCAGAAGTGGAATCAAATGGTTTACTAAAAACACGGAAAGCCTTATGCCTAACGGCGTCGGCACTGATAACTCTCTCGAAGCCATCAATTGGAAGAGCTGTAAACGAAAGGGTTCGCCCGTTAAGAGGATTCAAATCATTGATATGTCCCCGAAGTTCGAGGAAAGGAGCGCCGAATCCAAGACTTTCTACAAAAATGACTAAATATTTATTGATATTCATTGATATTTTTGTTTATATTTTCTTAAATTTAATGTTTTGCACAAATATTAAAGAATTTTATGAAATGATTTAAAAATACATTCAATATCGACAACATATCTCTTATAACGCAAATCTTCTTCTATTGGTTCCCGAGTCGTGACGCTATTGGAAAAGTGCAGAAAAATATTAGATATAGAGAAGACTGATTCGAATGGTTGAGCCATACCTTGAGTGCCCACTCGTATTCACCGAATTTCGAATCGAAAGTACCGTTTTGTAGAGAACGTAACTTAAGTGTAAAACGCGGACCTATTTCTTGAATCGCGACTTTTCGCTCGTTTTTGAATTCATATCTCAATTCAGAATTCAATTAAAATATTAGTTTTTAAATACAAAAGCAATAAATCGATTAATACCTGTGATGTCGAAAAAATATATAATCCCTTTGATTATGAAAAGTGACGACTCGTCGGCCTTTGAACTCCGGGTCGAAATGGAATACCGACGCAAACATTCGGCCGATTGTGTGGCCAAGTCTTGTGTTGAAGTTATTCAAAATGACTTCAGGTCTGTGGGCACTGAGAGCGGCCCTATTCTGGACATTCGATTCGACTTTAATATAGCATTTATTCAATTCTTAAATTATATCAAACCTTAATGTCTTTACAATAGCGAACACTACTTAGTCGGTAGTGAGTGGTCGGGCCGTTCGGCAGATGGACGTGAAGTAAGCCGTCTATTGGTTCATAACAATTGACAAAATATTAAATCGATTTTCAATAAAAAGTTTAATCAGTTAATCGAAAAAGGGGTCAATTACTGGGTTTCCTCGAGTCCTCGTTCACGACCAGAATGTCGGTGTAATCCCTATCAACGGCCGCTTTAACCATATTCTTAACACTGGATCTGTTCCTCCATCTGAACTCTCCGTTCGGAATCGTTTGCTTCAGTTCCCGACAAAACCGAATCGTTTTTTTGTGCGGATTATCACTCGAAGTGATCAATATTTTCGGTTCTTTCTCTTTCCGGAAATAAGAAGACATTTCATCGAATTCCTCGTCATCCTTGACCTCCTGATCCTGGGGGTCAACCATTGTTTCATCGGGTTCTCGGAGCGACTCAATAGTTCGCGGAACCAATTTTGTGGCCTTCGGTGAAGACATTCATTTAAATTGAGTTCATTATATATTTTTAGCTATAATTGCCATCACTTGCATACCTGTCCTCCCAGTGCTTTCGCGGCATTTTGTCTCAAAGTTCGCAACTCTTTCTTCGCCTAACAATCAAATCAATGATTAAAACAAATTGAAAACCAAATCAATGACTCATTTCAAACCTCTTTCTTCTCTTTCTTAAGTTTGAGATAAAGTTCTCGTTTTCTTAATTTGTTTTTGATTTTCGACAATAAACTCGTTTCCGGAAACAACACTTTCGGCGTCTCTTCCGTCCCTTCCGTCTCTTCACTCTTCGTCTCATTACTTCCAACTAATTCTTTGTCCAATTCTTTTCCATCGGATTCTTCGTTTGATTCAATGTTTTGATCCAATTCTTCATCACTTCTGTCGTCCATATCGTTGACATAATCTTCATTGAAATCTTCGCCTTGTTTTTGAGCCATTGTTTCAATGAATTAATTGTTATTAAAGATATAAATAAAATAAACGATTAATTCAATTAAATTAGACTTAAATTAGATTTAAATGAAATACAAAAAAGTGTAGAAATAGTGAAAACATGTGTTCAATGAATACGAGAGCTATTTGTGCGCAAATGCATTGAAGTCTTAGACTTAGACTTAGACTTAACTAAGCTTTGAATGCATTGAATGCTTACGTAAAGTAAGTCTAAGTTTTTGTATTTTAATTATTATTTTGTTTACGATTTCGATGTTATCTCAACTGAAAGACTAGTGAAAAGTGAGGACACAATCCATGACAACAATCTGATTGGACTTTGACTCAGATTTCGACAATTAATTCATTAGTTTATAAAATGTTTTAATTTTCTGATAACTTGAAGAATGGCTTTAAGACTACAGTTGTGTCCAATCTCTTCAATTCTGAAGAGATCGCTTCCAGTGATCCAAAAGTGTTCGCAAAAGAGATTTTTGAATTTACAAGAATATCAAAGCAAACAATTGATGCGAAACAATGGCGTCAGAGTTCAGCGCTTCTCTGTCATCGATGATGTCCAACAAATCGCGTCTATAATCGGTGACACAAACGCCAAATACAGTGAATGTCCTTCAGCTGATTCCGGGCCTAAGACTTCGACGGAACAGCTCCACGAACTTGAAGAGGATTTATCTGAAGTGAAAGAGTATGTAATCAAAGCCCAAGTTCTGGCCGGCGGTCGAGGAAAGGGTTATTTCAAGAACTCATTGATGAAAGGAGGCGTTCAGTTGACGAAAGACAAGACAAAAGTCACCGAAATTTGTTCCAAAATGTTGAACGACTTCCTAATCACTGCTCAGACCACCAAAGATGGGGTTCTGGTCCACAAAGTGATGATTGCGGAAGCGCTCGATATTAAGAAAGAACTCTATTTAGCGATACTTCTGGACAGAGCCAGCAATGGACCCGTCATTGTCGCTTCAGAGGAGGGCGGGGTTGACATCGAACAGGTGGCGGACAAGAGGCCGGAGGCTATCCATAAGTTTCCGATTGATATAAAGACAAACTCTGAAAGTCTTGACATAGAATTGGCCAAAAAAGTGGCCAAAACTGGATTAGGTCTGAGCGGCGCTCAGGTCGACGACGCGGCCAAACAGATCACCCGATTGTATAAAATGTTCATTAAATTAGATTCTCTTCAAATCGAAATAAATCCGTTCGGAATCGCGACAAACGATTCGTTGGTTTGTTTCGACGCGAAAATGAATTTCGACGAAAACGCGTCGTTTAGACACCAATGGATGGTAACTCGAATTCGGTTTCGATTCGACTTCACTTCAACTCGAATTGATTCGCTTTTGTCTCAATGTTTAGAAACAAATCGAATCGGAGAACGCGTCCGAAGAAGACCCGAGGGATCGGTTGGCGCGAGACTTCAATCTCAACTTTGTGCCGATGGACGGCAACATCGCGTGTCTGGTCAACGGCGCGGGTCTCGCGATGGCCACAATGGACATCATTCACCACTACGGCGGAAGTCCCGCCAATTTCCTCGACGTCGGCGGGTCTGTCAATCAGGTCGGAGTGGAGAACGCCTTCCGTTTGATAACTTCTGACCAGAAAGTTCGGGCTATTTTGGTCAACATCTTCGGCGGTATTGTTAACTGCGAAACGATAGCAAAAGGTTTGATCGCCGCCCGAAGTCTCGTCAAAGTGCCGCTCATTGTCCGCCTCGAGGGTACGAACGCCGAGACGGCCAGAGCTATGCTCTCAGAAGTCTCGGACATTATATCCGCCGCAGATCTGGACGACGCGGCGAAGAAAGCGGTCAATTCGGTCGCTATTTAGGGCTAATTATTTCGATATTTATGTTGTTTTGAGTCAAAAAACAAATCAAATCATGTCTTGAAATAAGATTATGACAAATATCGAAGTCTTCTGAACGAATCGATTCTTTATTTTGAAGTAAATACCAAAATGTTTGATAGAATCGATTGTTTGTATCGAATATCTCATTATTTTTTACAAATTATTGAATAAATATTAGAAACAAAATATCAAAACATAATTCGACTCAAAATGAAGACATAATTTAATCTATAATTAAGTCTAGAATTGATGTAAAGAATAGTTAAATAAATAGAATCCGAGGGAAGAGTTATGAGGAGAGGGACGGGTCAGTTGCGGGCGTTGTTGCGTTCGGTCTCCATAAGGCATTCCCGCACCAGAATCCTCGCGTGAATTATACCCCTCTTCAGGCGTTCGGCCGAACTCTTCGAACCCGAATATGTTGGACGAATGTCTTTGCCTTAAATGAGATATAATTCAGACATTAATACAAAAACTTTTAATACAATTAACGACGAATAGAGACCTAATTCTTCGATCACTTGCAAGAGTTGCGCGTATTTTGAGGTCGAGTTCGCCGACTGTTGGGCCGGACTTATGGTCAACGACGACAACTGCGAAGGCGTCAGAAGTGTGGGAACGCCTGATGTGAACGACGGCTGAACTGAAGGCACACTCGA
The DNA here is from genome assembly GCA_034699545.1 of Porobelba spinosa. NCBI lineage: Eukaryota > Metazoa > Arthropoda > Arachnida > Sarcoptiformes > Damaeidae > Porobelba > Porobelba spinosa. The sequence goes on along the minus strand of JAQIYC010000720.1, from coordinate 3,944 downwards.
AGACACCATTTGTGCGGCCATTGCTTGCGGTGTCGTCTGACCTGCCATTGAGGTCAACACAAGAGGCGATTCACCGAAACTCGGCTTCTCTTCCATTACTAAATCCATAGTTTCGGCGATTGTTTGCAATTAAACGCAAACCAAAACCGAATTAATTATCGAAATATTATTGAACTTTAAATCTCCGGAACCGACGGATAATACTTTAGAACTGAGTGTTTGAACTGAAAAATCCCCAAATGTTTACTCAAATCACAAACCAATTCATTCACTCAAGACGTTCAGTCAAACCAGCATTCGTTGCGTCCCTTCTCTTACCGTTTGGTCCAACCCTTCAGTGCATTCAAACATTTGGAAACCTCTTCTCTCTCACAAATAACGCTATCAATGAATGCATAACTTTTTACTTTTTATTTATTAAATTTATATATTATTTAATAACTTATTAAAACATTTAATAATACAAATAATTAATACAAAAATCAATTCAAATAAACTAATTTCCAAACGATATATTAAATTGAAGCACAAAATCGTATCATTTATTGCGAAACCGGAAACAATGTGCGATAACGACTGAAATGAAAGATAAATTTGAAATAATATGTGCGCGTAGGGGAAGGGGTGAGGGTGTCCTCGTCCAAGGGGGGCATAACTAGGCAATGAGCGATAAGTGAGTTTAGTTTTGCTGACAACCCAATCAACGCTCGCATCGCTCTTCCCTTCTCAGGGATCAGTTTCGATGCAATTTTTGACAGACCTTTTGGGTCTTTAAAATCCGAAACTAAGTTCAGGAATAGATCTCTCATTGCATTCTATGCTAATTAGTTTCCAACAGATATTTAAAAGTATCAAAAGTTCGTCAATTGATAATAACTTTTAAAAGTTTGTTAAATAGCGTTGAGAATGTGTTTTCAAAACTTTTCGCCTATTTCTTAACTATTTTATAATTGAGTTTATATTTAGTTTTTCTCTAATCTTATTATTGCACTCATTGTCGCAATTATTCGTTCAATTAATTTGAATTAATTTATCTTTTTATTCAAACAAAGCTATAAATTATTTAAAGTTAACTTCAAGTAAAACCAATTAGTGTTAACCAAATGCCAACAAATGGCCACAAAATCTCTTTTCCGAAAAGCGAAGAAAACTAAACCAAAAATCATTGCTTTCGATGAGATTGAGAACAACGACTCAGAAAGCGATCGATTGAACGAACCTTTGATTAATGCCAACGAATTCGGTGCGAATGCAGGTATTTATCGATATTTAGTGCAATTTAGACTTATTTAGACTTTAATCAAATGAAGAGTTGAATTGAGTTGAACTCAATTTCAATACATTTTGAAACACGACTCGATTTACAATTATTATTATAAACTCTAATTAGAGTCTAATATGTATTTGAATTTCGAAATATTGATTTACAGCTCAAAAGTCGGTTTAAATATCGCTATAATATAATGTTCGCTAAAATTATAGTTGAATTGAGTTAATGGCGTTTAAATTGATTGACGTTTTCTAATAAATCAATATTTAAATGAATTCTTAAAACGAGAAAATAAATTGATTTGAGATAACTTTAATTGCAATTAATTACTGCAAATGAGAGTAGTTTTTAACAATAGAATTGTTACAAACAGTTTGAGCCCATTATTAATAGTAAGCCAACGAATCAAATGCATAATTGACTGCAATTTGTATTAATTTGAATCCGACATAAGTTGATGTAATAGTTATTTATAAACTAAAGCGGCATTTGTTCTAATCTTTTGCATTATTCCTGTTATTAATTTATATATGATTTGAAACCTAACGCCAATTGATTAATAAGTTTGTTTGGCATAAGTTTATAGCAATTCGGATGAGACGGAGATTTAAAGTTGAATTGAATATAGAATTGATGCAGAATTAATTGGTTTAGAATTTAATATTTTATTGTTTATACTGTAAGTAACAATAGCTCCAAAACAAATTCAAACTTTTATGTAAACAATAAACTGAATAAATGTGATATAAAATGCAAATGTGTATCGAAATGCCTTTAAATAGTCTAAATCTAACGCAGGTTTACAGACAATTGCAGTATTTCGGCCGTTATTCTGGAAAAGATACAAATCTTGTATTTTAGGCATATTTTGTTTCGATATTATATTTTAATTATAAACTCTTAAAAACTGATTACAATTATTCTTGTTATCAAAAATGCATAAATTATTTTATCGTAAGTAATGTCTTGTAAAATAAAATATTTATATCTTATCTTCATTTGTTAAATATTAGAAATGAGAAAAATATTGGTAAATGTTTCGATTGAATTATAGCAATCAATACAGTATTAATTTCTTACTAATATAGAAACATGCAATTCAGTAAAGATCGAGAGCACCAGTTCTACTGTGCCGTCCGCGCCTTCCGAAGCACTTTATGACGACAGTCCCACCGGTTTGGCTAACGACCGAATTCGGGCCACTTTTATGCAAAAAGTGTATTCCGTTCTATTGGCTCAGAAAACGCTGTTTTGTACTCTTATAGCGCTATTCACTTATATGTAATTTATTTATTTATTTTGATTTATTTATCGTTTACTAATCGAAACCTAAATTCACCCTAACTTTAGACCGCATTTAAGAAAAATTTTTCGAAAATGGATTTTTGATCCACTCTTCTATACCTCGTTTATCGGGTAATTGATTCAAAATTCAGGTTTAAATCTTAGCTATAATTAAGATTCTTTACTATTCGAAAGCATTCCACTCGTCATATTCGTGGCATTACTGGCCATTTCGCACTCGATTCGACGCAAGTTTGCATTGACTACACTTATTATAATTGTAATTAACGTTTAATTTATAAATTCTAAATTAATTGAATTAATTGACTCAATAGACGGCATCTCTAAGTCTTCTAATCAGTTACGCCATAACGCAGAGCACAGCCAAAGCCTTTCTCTATTCTATGGGTTTTTCCGATTTATGTGATTTAGGGGTCGTTTTGGGCTCAAAGAGTCGCTTAGACTTCACTAAATGGCGATATATTTCATTAATTCCTATAACAATGATTGGGTCGAGTATTCTGGCGCCGACTATATTAAACACTTCCCTCAACAACACAATCTGGCCCTCAATTATGATGACATTTGGATCGACATATCTGGCGGCCAATACTGTGCCCGTTATTCGACACAATGATCTCAAGTTAGAACCAGAAGAATACGTCTTCGCTGCGACACAATTGTATTTAAATCCGGAACAGTCTATCAGACATCGGGTGAAGAAATGGTTTTGTGGAACGAATGAGAGCAGAGAGCGATCGGCTTATACTCAGATCTAGTCATTGATTCACATTCTCTTCGTTTGCGTAAAAATTATTTTTCAAATTAATGTTAAATTAATGAAATGATTGCATAAATTGGGTTAACTTTACAACTGATTTAAATCAGGTTATGACAGATGACAGGCCTTTCATTCATTTCATTATTTTATTAGTTTTTTGTCGAATTAATAAAACGTTTGAAATTAAATCAATTTTTATTTAATAGACATTTTGAAAATATTTTAATTCTTAATTTAAATTTTGTGTTATATGCAGGGTTGGCCAAAGGGCATAGTTATTTTGTTCAGGTCCGCAACCCCCCCTGAGGAAAAATTTGGCCTCTGACCCCCCTGAGATTTTGCTCCAATATAGGACCCTCCCTCAAGAAAATTTCCCGCCATTTTGTAAAAGTGGCGTTAATTTAACTAAATTAAGGCTAAATTCGGTTTAAATCCAGTTAATTTAGCTTAATTTAGCTTAATTTAATTAAAACCCGGTTAAATCTGGTTTAAAACCGGTTTTCGGAAACAAAATGGCGTCATTTTTGGCGGGAATTTAGTTATTTTGGCGCGCAATTTTTTGAGCTGGGGGGGGGGGGGGGGGGGGGGGGGGGGGGGGGGGGGGGGGGG
>JAQIYC010000719.1:0-11829 GCA_034699545.1 Porobelba spinosa | reverse complement strand
TCTCTCTCTCTCTCTCTCTCTCTCTCTCTCTCTCTCTCTCTCATTCAAAAATGTTTGAAAATCACTTCTTTCTTAACTATCGGATTACACGAGAGAACCGATTCTTTAAGTATTGCGGCTTTGAGTGAGTATTTGCGCAAAAAATTAAACCGCAGTTCAAACCGAACTTTTTTCGTCACTTTGAGGGTTAAAATATGAAACATTTATTCTTAAGTAAAATTGTTTCAATATAAATGTTATAATGACTTTTTACAATTTACAGTTTAATAAAGTAATTATACTTTTAAAATTACTTTTAAAATATTTTAAAATACTTTAAATTACTTTAAAATACATTTAGAATATAAAATTGCCAGAACATTTAACAAACAATTAAACATATCTTCTTAGACATTTTAAATTAATTGCATAAAACAATAAAATGTAAAAAATGTAATTTAAAAAAATTGTAAAACTAACCATTGCTCTTTTGAAACCTTTCTAAATATATTTGTAAACCCCTGTTTTTAAGCTCTACTAAATTTACCAATGCAATATCTCTTAACATTACAAAAGCCTAAACGGCGAGTTTGCACCTAGCTGGAACTTTTTTATACTTTTGTAGTGTTTATTTAAAAAATTAGATAATAAAATGTATAAAAAGGAAAGCGTATCCAGTGAAAATATCCGTTATTTTACACATTTTTGTCATTGGTAATTAATAATTATTAATTATACAAACAGCATTAACATTGATTTTAAAAAGTTAAAAATTAAAAACATTTTAAAATAAACATTAAATCGTAAAACAAGTCAACTGGTGGTGTGAGAACTGCAACCAATAGTTGTTTGTTTAGTTTGAAGTGTTGTTAAACTCTTAGATAGCAATTAAGTTACGTTTTACTTCATTAATCATAAAAACAAATTTATAATTGAGAAGAACCGGCAAAAGCATAAGTGTATAGTAAAGTTGGCACAGGCAGGAAAGGATGGAAGGAAGAAAGGAAAACCTCTTTCACTGCTTTGTAAAAACTCTTTACTCTGGAGTCGATATGAGGCAAAAATAGCAAACATTCATTTTCATACAAACGCCGACTAACTGTCAAACCGATCAGTTCTAATGAATAATGAAAATGGGTTTTGGTATCAAATATCCCGAAATGTCGGGTCCAGTCTCTGAGTCTCACTTTCTTATACCACTTGTTCTATAGAAGAGAGCCTTCAGTCGGTTGAGCGATAGGAGAGGGCAGAAGACGAAAGTTTGACTTACAATCAGAATATTAAAGCACTCGTAAGTAATATTCATGAGCTCTAAATGGCTTTAAAACATAGGCACTACTCATACACAACACATCTATACATATAATAAGTCAATCCCTGAATAATAAATTTTGCGGTTAATGAGCGAACGGTTTGCAAAGTATTTGAACAAATTCTTAGTATTTTACGATTTTGTGCTAGAGTTAGATTTTTCGAAAATATATTCTCCTTTATATGTGAATATGTGGTGGAGTAGATATGTAGATATATTATACCCAGTTATACAGCGCAATATAACTTAACTATTAACAGAATGCACTGCATTATGCAGTAGTACAGTATGTCATCTGTTAATTACGTTCGTTTCCCATGAATTTTATTAAACTTAAATATAATTTACTTTTTATTTTATTTTTTATTGAAAGCCGTGATTATTCATATGTTTTGGTCATTTTGATAATTAATTTATTTTATTACAAATATATGTTTATTACTTTTGCGAAATAATAATATGCATAGGATTTTGAAATTCAGAAATGAATAACAAATAAAAATATTAATTTTTGAAAATAACTTTTAAATTTTAATAATAATTATTGAAATATAATACAAATGCTTACAAAATGAGTTTTAGAGACCTTTTTTGTCTCTCAATGCAAACTTGAATACAAATGTCATGAATGAAAATTCGTAGTAATTTCTGACTAACATTATAATGAATAACAAATATGAAAAAGCAATTGAATTGATGGCGAAACAACCCTGATTAATTTTAATCAACATTAATTAGAAGTAATTGGAAACTAATGAATGAAAAATGAGTGAAAATAAGCCCTCATTTGCATTCAATTTGTTTTCTATTAAAGAATATGAGAAAATGGTTGAAATGAAGTTAAGCTATAGTTATGAGAGACTGTGCGGCGACATAATGGGAGACATAGCAGACGTACCCGAATCAGGCGTTTGGAAGCGATGGTGAATCATGGCCTGGACGTAGTAGTTCTGCATGTACTGGGTCTGGACGTGAGCCGCCATCGCCGCCGCCATTCCGTTCGGATCGACTGCGTTGGGGTGAATAGAGCCGGTGGCAGTCATTTGATGAGCCGGACCCGCACAGCCTACTGTTGCTGCTGTTGGAGAGGTGGGCGCATTTGATGGGCCGCGAAATGCTATGCCGGGCGGATGGCCGGTCAAGAGGTCGTTAACGGTATGCGATGACGGCCAACAACTTGCCCTCATTGCAGATGTGGGGCTCACCGGGGATATGGACTTCGCTGTCATTCCTTCACAACCAATGCAATTGAAATCATTCGTTAAATTCATATTCTCTTTGTCTCAATAATTGGCTAAATATTATGCTTTATTACAATCAGACTTTGCCAATGAGGTCCAGTCCACAACCTCACCCTTACCTTACAATTTTGCTTAAATATAGGCCAAAAAATTTATATTAATAAATAAATCTTAATTTTCTTCCACTTATTTTGCTATCTTAAAACAAACCTTTTGTTTTATATTATTATAATTTAAACACAAATCTCAACTTTGTTCTAAAGCAGGAATGTCGAAGGGGGCGATCAGTTTAAGATTTCCTCTTGACAATTTTTAGATATTCTCCCAGCCCAGCGACATACCCTTTCTCCCTTAAAAATAGCTGGCCGCTGAAGATAAACGGCAAATTTTTTAAATAGTACTCCTGGCTAATTTTTTACTTTTGTTCTAAATCCGGTTTAAATCTGGTTAAATTAAGTTTTTATCCGGTTAAATTTGGTTAATAAAGGTTTTTGTGCCGAAATAGTCGCCATAGTACTTTTGGAGTATCTTCTACCAAATCCCCCTATGATTTAGGCAAAAATTTTTAGGCCCTGCCTAACCCCACCCTGACTCAGTCCACCGTCGAGTTGTTTATTCTGAAGTCATTACATAATATTGTAAATAATATAACATTATTTATATAGTTTTACAAAATATAATTTTAGAGCAACTAAATGAATACAAAGACAAATAATTATTAAAACAACTTTAGTATACAAAGGGTTACAATATTATAATTATCTATACAGTTATCTATACATTTTAGGTAGTACAAAAATGTTCATGGAGGGTTATGCTCGTCGACTTGTTCAGAATTTAAAAATTATCTTTAAAATTCCTCCACTTAGAATTGTTAAAAATAATTTGTTTGCAGAATTTGGTTAAGATAATTTACTAAATCCAGTTTAAATTTAATTTTTAATCAGTGCAAATTAAATTTATATTCTAACCCTACCCTAGCAGAATTTTAGCTAAAACATTCTAAATCAACTCACCCATAATTCCCTCTCAAACCTGGGAGTCTGTCAACATCCCTGGTGAAAATTCTACACATTTTTTGTGAGTAATCAGAACTATTAGAAATAAAACTTGAAAGACTGAAGAGATGGTAAATTAATACTCATTTTAATGGTAACCTATAATCTATAAACAACTAAAAAATTAAATTATTTAAAACCGAGTAAAAACAGTTATGCCGTTAAAGGAAATGCCCTTTTTGTGCAAAACTGTTTGGAAAAACTTGAAGTTTTATTGCTCCCCAAAGCCTTATATCAAATTTAGCATGGTCACTTCAAATAATAAATAAAAGTACACTTACCGTGAAATGTTGGGCCGGACACTGATGTGATTTGTTGTGAAGAAGGCACAGAAGAATTGTGATGAGGCATCGGAACATTGGTTGCGCCACCAGAGCACGGATAGGTAGCGTAGATGGGATTGTAAAGCGCTGCCGTCACAGCATGTCTCACATTATCTTTACTCTCCAGAGCATAGCCATTGATCTGTGGATGCGATTGTTGGTGATGATGATGATGGTGATGGTGGTGCAGGTGCGACATTGACGACGGCGAGGACGAGCTGCTCATTCCTATCTTATTGCGAAGGATTCGGCTTTTGGTTAATTAATAAAAAATAGATTTGATTTATATTTAATATGTTTTGTAGTCATTATTTGTCTAATTAATGTGAGAATTGAAATTAAATATTGAGGCAAACCTTATACTGCTAACCGATGGTACATTGTATTTATCACATACGCCATCCTGTAACAGTCTGTCTCGTATTTCCCATGCAAATATTCCAGGATCTTTTTGCTTTAATTCTCTTATATATGATACAACCTTTAATTTTAGAAATTGTATAAAAGTGTTAAGAATAAATAATTTCTAAATTGATTTATATGCAAATACTTTAAGAAACTATTACACGAAAAATTTGCTAATAAATGGACGAGCTTAATTAATATCTAAAGTTATATTAATCTAAAATACAATAATTATTGAACTTAACTAAAAAAAACTACTGTATGTATCATAGAGTAGTAATAATTTTTAAATTAAACAATAGAATTAATTTATAACAAATTAATATATTTATTTGCAAAGCATTAACTGTTATCTAGTAAGAATGAAATGTCTGCCAGCTCGGGAGAGATCAGGTAGGATAAAATAACAAATTTTTTTTGAAAAAAAATCCTAGTGGGACAAGGTAAATAAAAGTGTCATGTCTCCAGAATAACAATTTTGCCAAATTTAACCCAATTTAAAATGGATTTATTTTCAGCGCGGCAAATTTTTATAGAGAGGATACTTTAAGCGCGACTTAGGGGATAATATAGATTTTTAAACTCAGGGAAAACTTGCTTGATCTCCTACCCTTCCATCTCCCTAGTTGCCTAATGAGCTATTGCACAAATTTATTCAATTGTTTAAATTTGTTTTAATATAGAAATTTTCAAACTAAGAAAATTTTAATCAAATTTAAGTAAAACTACAATTAAATTGTATTTAAATTTATAAATTTTTATTAAAGTATTAAACAAATTCTAAGCTTTATATAAGTTACAGTATTGTATTATTATTGAGCAGGCATTAATTTTTTCTCTGTTTTGAGCCGCAATTTAAAATAAACAATTTAAAAACTAGAGTAATGTAAAAATGAATCTGTTTAAAGTTTAAACGTTTAATTTTTTCAAACTCGATAATTATTAAAATTGTTAAAACAAAACATATTTATCTAATTACGACTTTTGCAAACAACTCAAAAGCCAAACTGTTTAGCGAAAGGGGTTGTATGAGTGCACAGTAGGAAATCTATATCGGACTCACTTTAGGAGTGGTGACTCTGGGTTTGCTGCCGCCAATAGCTCCGGGAAGTATGGAACCAGTTTCGTGATACCTGGCCAGTATTTTTGAAACACATCCGTGCGATACACGTAATTGTCTGCTTATATCACAGGGTCGGACGCCTAACTGTGCCAATTCGACTATACGTAATCGAATTGCATTGGGTAGAGGCCGGCCATTAACAAACACACCTCCCAATTGATTTACTTCGCCATATCCCTGGGCATCTAATGAAAAACCATTTTATTAACTTTATATTTTACTCCAATTAATTTATATTGACTTTAATGTTTAAAATATTATTAATTAATATTAAATGTTTAATAATTGTACTAGCATATAGAGTAACTAACTGAGTTATTGGCACTAACTTATTAGATTATGTTGCTGTCTTACCTTTATCAGCATAAGATTTTTAAAATTTATATCTTTTTAATATATCAGCGGTTGGGGGGTTAGGTGAGGGGTTGTAAAAAGAGGAATAATTTAAATTTTGGTTGCTAAAATCATAATAAAATGTTAAGATTAGAACAAATAATAGTTTAAATTTCAGCAAAAATATATTTAAAATTTTGCATGGAATAAATTGCTTTAAATTTGCTTTAAATATCAAGTAAAGCTGATATTTAACCAATGGTATAAATAAAATTATTTTTTAATTTTAAAACTAAGATATAGAAAAAATAAATTTATTAAAATATTATTATTGTGTTTAAAATAATAATAAAATTGCTGCATTATACAAAATGTAAGTTAACTTTTTAAATTAATCTTATTTAATAATTTTATTTCATTGATATAAGGAATAAATAAAAACTAATTTTTAAAACTTGAAATCAATATAATTTTAAACAATCCATCAAGCTATTATAGATATAATATCGAATATATATACTTTTATATAAAATTTATCGAACTATAAAACAGAATATTCTCAGTAATCAATCAGTAAATCCAATCATCGAAAGCACTCACCCATTGTTGTCATCATTGCTAACATTTCTTCAACTCTTAACGCATCCAAAGAGTCAATAAAAATGTGAGCGAAGGAGAAAAAATTGGTTTGAAAGCCAGTGCCCAATGCGAGTCGCGTAGGCCTGTGCAGACAGTGTGTGCCATTGCCACAACTATGTTGCATCCAAGAAGTCGAATCCCCACCTACTCCAGGAATTTGCTGCCAATTGGTGTCGAGAGGAATGACTGCCTTTAATACAATGTAGTTATGGTTAACCAAAGAAAGAGGCAATACATGTGTTTGTGATGGATAAGGGAAGCGCCCATTATATAGCTTTTTATTATATTAATTCTTTTGATTAAACCGTATGCATACAAAACAATTGTTAGATAAGATAAATAATAAAATATTTAATAATTAATAACTTTTTGCATATTTTTACTCTTTTTACTTTATTTAATAGATTATAACATTTGACTTCACTTTTCACTCCTATTTATTTCGTAATTCTTTGCGAGAATATAAGAAACTTTATGAAGGATTTGGCGAAATTTGAAACTAGTCTTATGAGAGCGTATATTATAAGGCTTTTGTGTTTGAACTGAATTGTTGTATAAATAGCTGTTTTGTCTGAGAGTTACGCGATATCAATGTTATTGTGATGTGTGATGGCCCGGGAGGAGAGGGATATGAGAAGTGAGTGACTGACTGAGTAAATGACTTGAAAATGAGTGGCAAAAGGATTTCTTTTCTTAGAATAAACTGTTTAATAAACTTTAGTTAAGAAGACGTAAAGAGTAGTGTATTTCTGCTTTTGGCTAAACTGTTATAAACTGTAGTCAATACAGAATGAGTGCTCTTTAGGTTAAACTGTCTTTCAATCCATTCTTTCATTAGCTCTCGAGTGACTGTTTGGTTAGAAATTTGTGTTCTGTTGTCAGACTTCTATAACAATTTACAAACAGTAGTGAAATGCCATTCATACCCACATTCACATTCACTTGCATTCACTTGCATTCACTTGCATTCAGTTCGCATTTACTTCGCATTCTGGTTGTGTGTATGTGTCGGCCGCACATACACTCCAATTGTACGTAAGTTAGAGTAGAGTAGATCCCAAACTGATTTGCAGCTGCTTTGCTCTCATCTCATCCACTCTTCCGCCTCTTCTCTACTTCACACAAATCTCAGTCTTCTCTGAGATAGTGTCAAAACTGCTTTTATTTTGATTACAATGAGTTCAAGAATTTTTCGGAGACTTTGAAAAACATTTATCTCTCATAACATACGAACTGTATTTAAACATAAAAAGTATGTTTCAAACAATTTTTAGTAAAGAAATGTCTGTTTTCTCATCTCTTCTTTGCCTCCATTAGTCAAAAGAATCACTTAATTCCTTATTTAGCTCTTCTTAAAGACAAGACTTATTCAAGAATTTTGTCATTTTTTAAATCAAAATTATTCTTGTTTTTATCGATTAATTTTTTGAACATAGATTTTAAATAACTATCAAATACTTTTAAATTTCTTGTTATATATTCCACTCTTAGCTTAAAGTAAGAATAAATATTATTTATTTTATAATTAACATTTGTGCTAATATAAGAAGTAATTTAAAATTTATTTTACAAAAAAAACTATAGCTCAAACAGAAAGCTAAATGAATATTCATTTAATTTTTCAAATAATATACACTATTTTATGATGTGTTTACTTTTGAAGCAAAATATAATAATCATTAGGCGTTTGAGTGCGAGTTTGAGCAGCGCTTATGTTGTAAAGCGCTTATTGTAAGTTCATTACAGTCTCCCGTATGCTCTCCACAACTGTTAGAAGAGTTTGGAAAAGTTTCCGTCTCTTCTCTATTATCAATTCAAAATAAAGTGTTTTTCTGCTTATATTAAGTTTTTGATAACTTTTAATTTTTAATGTAAACGTTTTTTTGTTTGTTAAAGTATTGATAACTTAAGCTAATTTTGTGCGATTTAATTTAAATTTAGTAAAATTATTATTATAAGAAACTTTAATTTACATTTTTATTACTACATTATCCACTACCGCTTAGAATTTTGACTACTAAGTATTGATAACTCTCCTTGATACCAAGCAATCAGATGTCAATTTTTAATAAATAAAATAAGTTTTAAGCGAAGTTAGCCAGTTCATCGGTTAGGGGGAGTACAGATAGAAGTAAAGAATTCATTTTTAGACAAAATTCCATTTGCAGTTAAATCATTGTTAAATTTAAATAAATCTAAATCTAATTTTGGCCTCTAATTCACTGAGTTTATGTATGAATTAAACTACCCCTAGAAAATTTTCTGTCTCCTTTGGAAACAAAATAACTGTTTATGGAGAATATTTTAATGGAAATCCAGAATTTTTTGAGCTGACCACTTTCTAGACCCCTCTAGGATTTTGTCCAAAAATAAGTCATTTACTCCTACCTAAATCCTCCCTAACCTGACAAACTTTTCTCTAAACCAGGGATGCTGACGGGGGAAAGGGTTAGCCTAAGTTTCTCTCCCTATCATCAAATATTTAAAAAAAATTTCCTGACTTTTGCATATACCACCTTTTTAAAAAAAAATACCAGTCGTCAAAAGCAATTTTTTTAGCGTTTTTTATATTTGTACTTTTTTCTCTAAATCCGTTTTAAACGCCATGACACTTTTGAAGTATTTCATACCTAATCCCCCTAGAATTTAGGTCAAAAATTTTAAACTCATACGGTATGAGTTATACCTTAGATTACCAATTTTGGTGGAAAGTTGGATTAAACTCAAAACTCTCAATACATTCCCTTTGATTTTTAACTGTCAACACAAATGCCATTATAAATAACATGTTTTAAAGTTTTAATTAATTTAATCACTTTTATTTATTTAATTATCTTTACATAGTCAAAATTTTCTTAAGATCACCATTAACTGATCTAATTATTTTCTAATGGCAAAAATATCTTAAGATTACCATTAATTGATCCAATTATCTTTTTGTGGTCAAAATTTCCCATTAGAAGATAATTGGATCAGTTATTGGTGATCTTAAGATATTTTTACCATAAGAAGATAATTGGATTAATTAATGGTAATCTCAGGATAATTTAACTATAAGAAGATAATTAAATAATAAAAGTGATTAAATTAATTAAAATTAATTTAAAACACGTGAAGTAGTGTTAGGGATCGACGTATTTGTTGCCACCGATTCCCTTCCCATTCTCGACGTTATTATTACACTACTTCTCCTACACGTGCAACACATCTACGATTTGACTCATTATTCAAATAATTACGTATTACTCGTGCAGTCATTCGTCGATTCGATTCGAATTTAAAATATTAATCATTTTATTTCAGTTCACAACGACTTCACTTAGAGCTCAAGTAGTTTCGCCGGAATTGCAGGGATTAGTCGTTTCAAATGTCGAGAGAAGACGATGACTCGGATTAGTCGCAGAGTTCCAACGATGAGAAAGGAATTAGTGTTTGAATCGTCGAATGAGAGAAAAGGACGGAAGAGTCAAACGAAGGCTATAAGAGAGCGACGAAAAGGCGAAGAGAAGGCATTCAAGTGTTTCGAGACATTCAAGAGATATAGAGGGGTTTGCAAGACATACGAAGAGGTCGATGAAGGAGTCAGAAGTATTGACGAATTTATGAAGTGATCGGACCGTTAGACACGAAGGAGTCGAGGAATGCCAACGCTAGTGAAGTAGAGCCGACGAACGAAGAGATAACGGCCGACGCTATGAATTCCGACGACAGCGAAGAGCCCGAACACAATAAATAGTTTTAATTAAAAGTCGTTTTATTTTAAATATGGTTTTAAATCATTCATTGATTACATTTTATTTTGTGAACCAAAGACTAAATTATTTTAATTATTTTGACAAAAATTCAATAAATATTTTAGACAATTATTTTAAATCAAAGTTTTATTCCAACGCTCGAAGTGCTAAACATCTAATATTTAAAGACTAAGTGTTTTCCGTCGTCTGTTCGCCGCACACGTCGACCGGGTGTCTGTACTGAGCCTGAAGTACAGTGGTGTCAGATCTTGATAATCGCGAAGTCGACGAAAGAGTAAGTCATCTCCGCTCAGTCATCAGCTGTGTTGCCGTCTTTGGAAGACGTCAACTCGGCACCTGACACGACTGCGTGGCTTCCGTAGTCGTCACCAAGAGACAACGCCAGTGGTCACTCGACGGGGAAGTGGTTCCGCGACAAACCGGTTGCCGCCGCTAGCGTCGATCGCCCTGAGTGTTGATACTCGGTTACACACGTTATTTATAATCGCATTTGTGTTTACAGTTAGAAATCAAAAGGAATGTATTGAGAGTTTTGAGTTTAATCCAACTTTCCACCAAAATTGGTAATCTAAGGTATAACTCATACCGTATAACTTATAACTGTTGTATGTAGACTTGCCAGAGGTCCAGATTTGGACTGGGCAGTCCAGTTTTAGACAAAATTGCACATTGTACAGTTTAAGAGCAAAACTGGACAATGTGCTGTCCAGTTTTCTAATGTAATTAATTTTATCTCAAAACTGTAATAAAACATTGAAATTTTTGATAAAATTTCTTTACTACAAAACATAAAATACATTTAATATTAAAATATTGTAGACATTTAAATACTTTAATAATAAAATTTATATTTTACTTATTTTAAATGTTAGAATATTTTAGTGCAGGTAATTTGCAATGTAAAACACATGAACTATTTTAATGTAACCGTCATTGGTTAAATAGAAAATCCCATAATTTATATAATGAATTGTTATTTTGATTACATTGATAATTCATCTCTCCTTTCAATTTTTATTTGTGCACTGCTCAACCCCTTTTTTAATTGCTATTTATGTTTTTAATGTAAAACTTAACCAGTTCAATATAAGTTATGTTTAATTATAGCTAAATAGCAGAAATTTATATTTAAACTTAATTTAATATGAATTGTATTAAATTTATATCTTACATTATGTGAAAAATAACAAAAACTTATTAAAATTTGTTTTGTTTAATCAAAAATGCAATTTAATTGTATTAAATATTAAAACTAAGGTTTGTTTCAAATAATTAAATTAATTAAATATTTGTCCAGTTTTTGCCCAGTTTGAATAAATTTTGTACAGTTTTTGTCTAGTTTTAAACATGATTTTTTTTAATGTTCAGTTATTGGAAAAAATAATCTGGCAAGTCTAGTTGCATGTTGGGTATAACTTATACCCTACATAATTCTGACCAACAGTCGACATGTCTGCGCTAAACTCTTATCTAAACCATGGCACATCCTATCAATTAATTAATTCAGTAAAACGCCTTATTGTTTACTTTTAATTTTTTAAAATAATAAAATAATTATTTATAAAATGTAACAAGGTTTGTTTACAATACGATGGACTGTTCGCAGGCTAACTTATCAGTGAGCTTACGTTCTCTGGTGATTAACAGACAGAATTAACACA
>JAQIYC010000718.1:0-11837 GCA_034699545.1 Porobelba spinosa | reverse complement strand
GGTATTTCGTCGCTTCGAGTCTTAAGGACTTCTCATAACATCCCAACTCTAACAGTCACTCAAATTGTTTTCATTTCGTGTTCAATAAAAATCTCTTAAAACCCAGTTTTTGTATTCATTCTTTCCCTCCCCATAACCCCCCCTTAACTTCGAAATCTCCCGACATCTCTGATATTAATAAATGATTTATAAAATGAATAAACTTTTAAAATGTCATTTTCTAACTTAAATTTGAATTTTTTTTATATTTGTTAATTAAATTAATTATTAATTAACTTTCAAAATATTATCTTTGTTTAAACTGCTAAATGATACAACTAGTACTTTAAAGATGAACACAATTTATCTTGTTTGTTTTTTAGAATTTTTTTCATATAAAATAATAAATGTTATATCGAATAGTTTTTATGCATTCAATTCAATGACCCGGGCATTTCTCAAACTAGTGATGGGTTTGTTATGACAACCAAAATAAATATCAGAATATATAGATCAGAATAAGGGAATACCCAAACCATCCCTAATATCGATAGACTACGACTGGTATATACTGTAGTCATATGTTTTGCGAATGCACTTCAACCCCATTGTTGAAAGCAATTACGTTTGAGATCTGTTAGCAATTTCTTAATTAAAACATTGTTTTAAAATTTATTTTTTAATTTAATTTTTTGTTTTTTAATTATCAAAAACTATTTGTTTGTTTGTTTTATTTCAAATTATAGTAATATAAATATAAAGTCAATAAAACACATTTAAAAGTTTGTTTTGTAAAACGAAATTCATGTATAGTTTGCAAACTTTGTTTTGAATTATTTTCTTTTAATGTTTTGTTGAAAAAGTTTTATTGTCTTTCAAAACACAAATTTCAACCGAAAGTCACTAAAAGGTAAGCAATTAATTGATTTAATTGTTTAATGTTTTTAAATCTCTAATTAATTGAATTATTTATATGTTTAAAAGTTTTTCGAAATTGAAATTTCAATGAAAAATACTATAAACTGCAGTCAATAATAAAAACTTAATTATGTTTTGAATATTTAATTTCAAAATATCTGTAAAGACTTACAAAAACACTTTCAATAGATTGTAAAAGTGGTTCAGTTTTATAGGTTTTTATCGTTAATTAGTAATTAATTACTATTAATACAGACAATGTCATAAACTTCTGCCAATATTTTATTAAGCTTGTTAATTTACAAGATAGAGCAAGTTTTAAATTAACATACTTGTAAACATTTATAGATTAGTGTTTTAATTTATATAAAATAACAAGACAATTTTTCATTTTAAAACTTAAATTTACCTTAAATTTAATTTCATAACAGACTAATAAGCTTGGTTTAAGCTAGTAAGTTATCTTATAAAATATGCGTTTTATTGTATTTTGCTTAGTTATAAAATTTACTAAAATATGTATTTTGACGCAGTTAAGTTAATTGATAGCAATTTAAATATTGTGTTAATTTTAAGTCTAATATAAGTAAAGCACAATTTTTATTTTGGTTGATGTTATGCGGTATTAGTTTAGATTAATTTTAATTTACAAATTATACTATTTTTACATAAAATCTGTTTATACTTACAGTTAAATAAGAGATAAATTGACAAAAGAGTTATAATAATAATATTTTTATGAATGAAATAAAATATCTTTCAAGACGTTATGAACACAAGTGTTGCTGTAATTCGATCGATATTTTATATTTAGACAAACATTATGTAATACATACCGAATAAACAACATTTATATTGAAAATGAGTCATTCGATGTGACATTTGAGTTGATTTGTTCCTCAAAAGTCATGTATTTTATTAAGAAATCTATAAATGTTTAGTTTGAGACAATATTTTTTGAGTTTCACAAAGAGTATTTAAGCTAATATTTAAACTTGGTAATATTTGGAAATAAATATTGAATAAGTTACAAGATTTATTTTATATTAAGAATTTTGTTATCTATTACTAAGTATCGGATTGAGAATTAGAAAATAGTTAATCAAATTTCTCTTAATTTTATTTTGAAACTGAATTTAATATTAATTTTAGTTTCAAATCGATCTCAAGTCGAGGAAAATCTCAACTCTTATACAAAATGTGGAACAGAAATGGATATCCGGATAGAAATGGATTTCCAAACGATTGTAAATATTTTAAATAAACAAATCGATTGATGAATAAATCATCAAAAGTTGACTTTTATTTAAAATTGTATTTTATTTTAAAAACTTAACCGAAAGCATACGACAGATACAATGGAAGACACTTCTACCGGCGCTGGTATTGGAACGCCCCGGCTAACTTGGTGCCGGCTGTTGTCTCGTGCCAAACTTCGGGCTGTTTAGTCATTTTCGGGATATTCCTATTGATCAGCGGATCTATAATGCGTTTCGTTGCCGGCGCTGATCACTCAGCTCCGCACCGGGAGTACAGAGGCGACTATGACAGAGCACCGGAGGATATTAAAAAGCTATATCCAGATCCAGTAATTATTTGATTTACTTATTTTCATAATTTAATATCATTTATGTTTTTTTAGTCAACACTTAACGATCACTTCGATCACGACTTTTCTTCCGGGCCTCGACTTATTGGTTAGTATTGATTGAAAAGCGTTTGAATTAATTGAATGAAATTAATCTTTAATTGTATTTTAGGAACAATTCTATTAATAATCGGTTCGGTTCTCATTATCTTCTCAATAATTGGTATAATAATTGCATTCATTTTGTATCGAAATTATCAAAACGATCGACGCATTGGAATGCAATCGACGGCCAGTACTCACGCCTTCACTAACCCTCAAGTATCGGATTTGTCGCCCAATTCGGGCGCCGGTTATCCGACCCAAACCGGCTATCAATACGGACCGGGATATCAAGCCGTCGCTCAGAATGTAGTATACAATCCGACGACTGAACCGAATGCGAAAATCATTTCTTCATAAACCTCTTGAGCGCACAGTATGTCAACAGAAATGCCATAAAATTCTAATCAATTTATATAACGACCAAAGAATCTCAAACACAGTATTTGTTTTCTGCCATTCATTCAAATATCCGTTCATTTCATAAGTGCTTTAAACGTAAAATCAAAACTATTTTTGTTTTGCTCTTAATTTTTATTTATTTTAAAGTTTGAATTTTAATTCAACTTTTTATTTATATAAATATTTTTTGTATTCAATACTTTTTTTTATAACTTTATTTAATACTAAAATGTAGTCTTAATTTGCGTTAAATTAATGTTTCATTTCATTTAAATTTTAGAGTTTTAAAACATTGAAAGTAACGTAAATTTACTCAAAATATTGTAATACTTTTGATTTATTGCGAATAAAACTATTTCGAAACAAATCTATTAATTTGTAATTATTTTCGCTTTGTTTACAACAGATAATCCGTTTAATTCTGACTCAATCTATAAAACATTCAAATCTAATATATCGTTAAAATATTTAATGTTTACAAAAGCATTTGTTGAAATAATTGATTGAAAAATATTTTTTAAACCTGAGTTAACCCGAATAAACTTGGTTATTATTCTCTATTTTAAATTAAAAACGATTTACAATTTCAAAATTGAATTTTAATCAGGGTTGGGAGAGAGAGAGAGAGAGAGAGAGAGCGAGAGAGAGGGAGGGAGAGAGAGGGAGAGAGAGAGACCCTTAGCTTATGAACTAACCCTTAACTAAACCCTTTCTGGAGTTTTAGACAAAATTGGTTATTTAGCTTCAATTATTGAACTTAAAGGCCTTGTACAAATCTTGTTTTTATCTATTGCTATAATTTGTTTTGATAAACACTTGATAAATAAATTTTAATATATATTTAGAAATAAAATATTATTTTTTATTTTATTTTATTTTTGATAAAACATTGAAATATAAGTCTTTAATTTATTTTATTTGTAACCAGTCTTGGATTTTTTTGGGTGCGTTATATTGCATAGCAGTGTCTTGACCAGCACTTACACCTTTTGAGAGGTTATCAGAAAAAATATTTTAATTTAAAAGAAATTAATAATGTTACACAATATTTTTATTCTCTAAATTTTAATATAGTCGTAAAATATGATAAAAGATTACATAAACTTTTTAATAAATGATAAATTTAATATTTGTCTTTGATTAATAATAAACCGTGTTATTTAAATATGAAAAGTAAAGCAAATTTATTGATAAAATTTATGAATAAAATTAATTGTTTTTAAAGATTTAGTTAAGCAAAACTAGTATAAACTTGATAACATATTTGATTATTAAAACTAAATTATATAAAATATATGAGTTTAAAGCATATACCGGTAATATAAAATTATCAACAGATAACTTATTCTAAAAATTTTATTTTTTTAGCTGTAAAGCTATAAATCTAGTTTAAGATTAAAATTTAGTAACTAAAAATATTGTGTAACATAATTAATTACTCTTAAATTATTAAAATTTTAAATTATTTTTTCTGATAACCTCTCAAAACAGTTTTTCCTTATCTGCTGGTCAAGACACTGCTATATAGTATAACGTTCTCAAAACCCCAAACTGTTTGTAACTAATGGATTGAAGATGCGCAAGGTAGGGCAGCTCGGGGGGAGTCAGGTAGGATAAAATGGCGGTTTTTCCAAAAAGCATAGGTGAGATTATGTGGGTATAAATTAAAAATATTATTGGCGCCATAACGTTATTTTGATCGTGTTTAACTAAATTTAACAGGATTTAAAGTGGTTATAGCTTAAATTTAGGCATTTTCAGTATTTTTTTTAATTTGACCTCTGCTTTCGGCTCAGGCGAAGGCGCCTCAGGCACAGCCTCAGAGAGGATAATCGACTAATTCCCCCTTGCGCATCCCTACAAATGAATTACTTATAGATATAAATTTTATAAATAAATATATATTTCAATAAATAAAATTTTAACTTATTATTAATCAGTAATTAATATCAAGTTTAAGAACTTGAACTCAAGTTAGAAAAATCAATGTATTTTTCAATTTAATATTTAAGTTTCAAATGACAGTCGAATAAAAAATTTAAATACAAAACCTTTCTTAGAAATTGAGTTTATTTATAAAAACATAAATCAGTTTCATATCTAGTTTTGAAGGTTTGTATAAGTTTATCAAGATAAATTCAGAAACATTTTAGTTTAAAAACAAATTCTGTTTATAGTAAACATCCAGTAAAATATTTTCATATTTTAAGTTAATTATTTAAATACAAATTAAATTAATTAAATTATTAGCAAATAAGTAAAATGTTGAAAATTTTAGTTTTAATGTTTATTGGATTTACTTATTCTCAACTAATTAACGGAAATATCCGAACATTCGCTTCTGTCGATCGAAATGAATTGATTGTTAAAAACGCTGTTTTGTATACCTTTGGAAGTAATGAAACGCAAAAAGATATCGAATTAATTGAAAGCGAAAAAGCGGTCGAAAATCAATCGACTATTAGATTGAAGGTTCGGATCAATCATTACGCAAAATGTGCTGAAAATCAGACGAGTGTTTGGATTATTAAAACCGAAAGAGGATGCAAAGTAAGGATAGGACGATTTGATGTTTTTTTTGAAAATTATTTCTATTTATTTAAATAATTATTTAATTAAATAATTTTTATTAATAGACGACATCCTATTGTACGGCAGAAGTGACTCAATTAAACACAAATGAAAATACGTTTCAATTGGATTCGATTCAATGCATCGCTTAATTAAATTTAATTCCAAATGTTGTAAAAGTTATAATTTTTGTAAATTAAGTTATATTAAAAAAATAACGTTAAAAACAATTATATATTTATAATTAATTTAACCTTCTTAAAATAATTAAACAATATTTAATTTTTTTGTCTTAAAAATATTGAATTTATTAAACAATAAATTAATTCACATCAAAATACACTAACATTTTCTTTAAAAACAAATTTTTATTCAATTTTATAAATTTCTCCAATTTCTGAGTCAATTACTATTATATCTCCAGTTTTAAACAAACGGTGGGCGCCCTCCACACCCACCAGACACGGCAAACCATACTCTCGGGCTATGACAGCGCCGTGAGATATAAGACCTCCGATTTCTGTGGCCAATCCCGACAGCATTGGGAAGTATGGACTCCAACAGATGTCTGTGCTATAGGTTATCAGAATATCTCCGCTCTATTTGACAATTCATTAATTAATTCAATTTAATCTCAATTATTAACTAATGATTAAATACCTGAATATTCTGCGCCTCTTCCAGATTCATAGCGACACAACACCGGGCCTTAACCTTCCCGGCGCTGACTGGAGTGCCCTTTATTCGAATCGTTTCCCCATTTGTCAAAACAGTTTCATAATCTGTTGTATTCTTTATATGAAAAACTCAAAACAATTAATAAGTTATAGAAAAAAATTTAAATCTTAAAAAATTCTTATTTACACTAATCCTGGGCTCAATTTTGGGTCCAATACTTGTTTCGTTGTATTTAGCGTTTTCTTGAATTGGGTGGACTTTCCTTCTGAGTCGAGCTCTGGCAACAATTGTTGGATCCCTTTCGTAAAGCAAAGCATGTATTTCGGGAGCAGTCATATGAAACATAAGGTCCGGCTCTGGCATTCGGCCCTCAGACACCATCAGGTGCGCCAAACGCCAAAAGGCTCGCCTATAGAGGTTGTTATTCCAAGTGAACAGATGTTTGCTCTGTTCCCGAAGATTGACACCGCTTTGACAGAACGGAATCAATAGGTATTTGAGTAAAACTTTTTTACTAAACGAGAGCTGAGTTTTCAGTGAAGCTATCGTTTCATCAATTGATTTGCTTTTCTTAGTCTCAGACAGCGATTGATTGCCTATTTGTGCGAAACATTTCAATTCATTTTACAAACAATTAAATCAATAATAAAATAAATCAAATGAGAAGTTGAGTACAAACCAGATATCATAGTCTTAAGTGATTTAATAACAGCAATGGGATTGTCAGCCCACTGGAGGGCCAATGGGTCAAACTCTTTGTACCCCCTGTGCCCGTAATCTACTAAAAACTGTTTAAACTTTTTCGCTGCAATTGATTCAGAATTGAGTAAATATTTTAAAGCCCTTTCGTTAGACATTTCTTTAAACTTTTGTCGATTTTCAATAGAGTTGACAATATCTCGCAATAAATTGGGCACTTGTGCGCTAACCACTTGACTGGCACAAGAAACCAACTGGCCAAAGTCGGCACAACTATCATCTGAACAACAAATTTATTATTTTTCTATATTTTGATCAAAAACCTAAACAACTCTTACTATTATTCTTTGATTTATTATTCTTGAGAACATTAAGAAGAAACAGATTATAGATCATCGAACAGAATGTGACCTTCCCGTGCGCGTAGCTAACGCCTTCCATCAAATGCCCTTGTTCTAATATGACATTATAAACCTCTTTAGCCGTAAACGCAATTCTCGATTCAAACAAATCGTTTTGAACGTCTCGTTTCGCTTGCCTTAGCGTAAGGCCAGGCGTCAGAAAATATTTGATTGAACCGAAAAAGAGCCAAATTTTGCGATACAATGAAATCGTCTTTTTCGGCGCTTTTTCATTCGATTCTTTAATCAAGTCTTCATATTCTTCGCCATTGAATTCGTGGCCAAAAATTCCCATTTGAATGCCCTTCGAAAGCGATGACTTCGGATCGCCGACGAATGGAAAGGTGCCCTTCGGGTGCGAATTGTATGTTATGTTTAATTTTAATTCAAACGTTTAATTTAATTGATTTACTGTTTTTAAAAGAAAAAAGTATTGATTGTTAACAATACCGCCGCCTCTGTTATAGTAGGGACTGAACTCCTTATGCGATAAATTAAATATTTTGCCAAAATTTCGCTAAAATTAATTGGGTTTTAAAGTTTGGTTTAAATTATTGAAACATATTTCCAAATAAATAACCTACAAATCCATTAGCGTTCCAAAGATTTAAGAGCCAGCTCAAACATAGGTGAGAAGTAGCACCGGGGAATACCTCGCCCAAATTAGCCCTCGAATAGTACTCGCTTTCCGATTGCTGTCCCGAATCCATTTCGTGCATAACCTCCCAATCCGTCCAGTTATCTAAGTTAGTGATGGGTCGCGATTGCAATAAATACATTGAGTTCTCCTTAATTCCCCACTCGATGTCTCGGGGATTGCCGTAATATCGATGCACTTCTAGCGACACCTCCGCCAGTGTTCTGCACTCGGATTCACTCAAACAACAGCTGTTCCTGTTTTCGGGACTTATTTCAACGGTTCCGCTCGCGTTGTCGTCGTTTAAAACTATTGATTTGAGTTTTGAACCGATTTCTATGCTTTCGATATCTGAGTAAATATTTAACATATTATTGATTATAATTATAGACATTATTTATTCATTTGTTTATGTAAACCAAACCTCCAATTGTTCTGTTCTTCAGCAAAGAGTTGGCCTCAATATTAACACTAAGTCTAATAGTGTCGGGTTCTGCCAGTGCCGACACAACACTCTCTCCAATGCCATAGTTAGCAGTAATGAGAATATGTCGTTCATCACCGGTTAGTGGATCGCATGTGAATACAACTCCAGCCGATTCACAGTTGACCATTGCTATGGAAATGATACAAGGTTGTTTGGAAATCTAATTTACTTTTAAATTGTTTAGTTTTACTATACATTGTATGACAACAGCCATCGGACTATTGAGTTCCTGTCCGTAACCCCTCTTATACTCAATGGCCACGAATGAGAACTGCGAACTCCAGCACTTCATAACAGCTTCGCTTATCTCTTCCATACCCTTAACGCCTAATATAGTAGTCATTTGTCCGGCGGTTGACATTTCGGCCGAATCTTCGGTTAGAGCCGAAGAACGAACGGCAAAACGAATTGATTCGTAGTTTTCGCCAAAAACTGACAATAAATTTGTTTCGATTCCTTTCAACAGATTTTGCGGTAATTTTTCTGACGAAAATTTTTCACTAATTTTTTCGCAACACTTCTTAATATCTTCTTTACTTTTAGATCTATTAATAGAAAAAATTATTTTAAATTAATTTAAGTATAAAAACTGTTTTCAGACAAATATAGTCAACGGACCCAACAATGTCCTCAAGTTTTTCGATTTGGTTTTGTAGAACTTCCGACTCATTAATGAGTTTATTATAGGAAACAGTGGTCACAATCAGACCTTTCGGAACAATAAACTTAGTTTTAGACTCATTGGCCAATTGGGTCAGAGCTGCCAAAGAAGCGCCTTTTCCTCCACTCAACCCAATGTTCGTAGACTTGCAATCACTGATAGATAGGACTAAATCCGTTAACTCTTTTGTTGCCAATTCTTCGTTATATATATTATTGATATTTTCGTTGAAATCCTCACAAATGACAACACATTTGCCTTTATGTCCATTCAGTTTCAAATCACAAAACATTAAATTATCGTAACTTTCACTCGACTTCTCGATTTCAATATCAAACTCTCGATTTTGGTTCTTAACATCAACTTTGAGTTTAGTTAATGTTGAACCGATTGACTCGATGTCGTTGATTGTGGCAGTGATTGAAGTGATGGAGTGAACGGTTCCCGAACTCAAACTCACGTAACCATAACGTAAACTACAAAAACAAAACAGTTTTAGTTTAAAACCATTTGCAAACTATTTGCACAAAACCTACCGATAATTATCAGCGAAGCGAACGACTCCGATATGAAAGGGAAAGCTCTTCGAATTGAAGCCATAAATACGAATCGCTTTACTCTTATTCTTATTCTTGAGATAATGTTTGGACTTATTTCCCCACAAATAAACTAATTTACTCTTTTGCTGTTCGAACTGAACGGAACCAGTTATTTGTCCCCATTGTTCGTATCTGTCCTCTGGCCGGAAGGTTGAGATATTCAAAGAACTCAACTCTTTGGCGATATAGTTGTCGTCGAATTCATTCTGAAAGTCGAATGCATTTGAAAGCGAAGACCAAAACAACCGAAATCTCGAGAAAACCAATTCATTCGTATCTCTTCTTCGGAGATATCCGCGAAAACTGATCCGCAGTTTACGTAATGGAGACAACACTTGTATAGTGAGTCCAGCGAATCGATACTCTTTCAACTGTCCATTTGCATTGAGCCCAAGCTCATCTTGCTCATTTAGTTCGTAAACAAATCCATTTTCATCTTTAAATATAAGATTAACGTTTGCGCGAATTCGGTGATTAGATTGTGGTCTCCATTCGATTCGTATTATCATATATTGTCCGCAACTATTGGTGCCGTAAATCAACACATTTTCTGCTCTTTTCTGTAATTATTTTTTTAGAAATTAATATAATATTTAAAATAAAACAAAATAAATAAATAAAGAGTTTTACGGAAAAATCAAATTAAAGTGTATTTTCTACGATTAGCTGAATAAAAAATTTTAAATTTTTTGTTACAGTACTTGAATTTGCAGTACATTATACTTATCACATATTAATTTACCTGTCACATTATTTTGTTTTAATCAAATCAGATAAAAATCGGCAAATACTTTGTACTTTGATATTAAATATCACCAAAATATAAAAATAAAAATTACTTTAAAATGACCTAAAAATAACAATTTCTCTATAATTTTACATTTCAACAGTAGCAGTATTAAATATAGTATAGTAATATAGTAAATATAGTAAATATAGCAGGATTACATTTCAACAGTAGCAGTAGCAGCAGTAATAATGCTTGTACAAGTATATACATTATATATATTTAAAATAAAATAAAAATTAACTCAACAGTTAACTTAAATTAAACTTTATTTAAAGTATTTCTACTGTATTCTTAACCTTTATTAAATTAAAAATAATAAATTTTAGAAATATTTAAACAAGCCTTTTGTGGACATTCATAATCCCATTCTTCCTTATGCGGCAATATTCCGATAGCATATGGATCGCCATTAATGTTCGGGTCATATAAATCAAATCTATCTTTTCTTTCATTTTTATAATTTTTAATAATAAACTGATATAACAAATAGAAATACGTAAACCAATTGCCATCAATTGATTTGTGAAATTCAATTAAATTATTATAATGTTTTGGCAAATTAAAAATTGAAATTATAATTCCCATTATTAAAGCTTTAAATTAACAAGTTTGAAAAACAATCCACATTTTCACTAAACTTAAACTTGATATTTTAATTTTACTTTATACAACATTTTAATTATCATATCATTACATTTTATTAAGAACGTTAAGTGCAAAAAGAACTATTTGATTAAATTATTTAGAAATCACACTTGTTGGTTTATCAAAAGAGTTTTATCTGTTTATAGCAAATATTCATTTATGATTTAAAAATAATTAAATCTTTGCAAGAACTTTAATTAAGCAAGCAATAGAAAAATAGACATTAATTGCATATTTAAAAATGCTATTTATTTTTGATAATTATTTGAACAAATAATTAATTGTACAATAATTATGACGAAATGTTATTTATTTACTGTATTTCAATCACTACTGTTCAATCACAACTGTTGTACTACCTGTGCGTTTCAACAAACATAAGCAAAAGTATTCGATAGTAACTAAGTTTCACTTTTTCTCAACTCATTTCATCATAACTTGTAGTTTTAAATCGGTTTTGAAAATAAATTATTTAAGTAATTACTTAATAATTTATAACTATTATATAATCACAATGAGTTGATAAAAACCATTTGACAACAAATATAAATAAATCTTTAGATATAGCTAACGCAGACTGTAACGCAGTTTGCCTCTATGCCATTCCCTCTATGCCTTTCCCTCTATGCCTTTCCCTCTATGCCTTTCCCTCTATGCCTTTCCCTCTATGCCTTTCCCTC